>JAQIWE010002546.1:0-13031 GCA_034698565.1 Campodea plusiochaeta | reverse complement strand
TAATAACAGAAACATTTGTGCCGAATTTCAAGAAAATTGTGGAGATGTAAAATATTTTCTGTTTTTCGAAACTGAAAATTTCTTATGCCAATTAACAAAATTAAAGTTTTTTCAATGTAAGAGTAAAATTTCAAAGTTAATTTCTGGGACTAAAACTCAATTGAACGAGTATATTACGTGGTGATCAGTAATGTGACCTTTACAAATCATTAAAATTAAAAGTAAATTTCAGATGATCACCTCGTGTGGTTCCCTCGTGAGTATATGATCCTGCAAACTCAGCACTTTTAGATTGAATATATTGTTACAAATACCATTCGAAGGAATGACTTTTGAACTACATTACAGAGAAATCTCCATGTGGCACAAGTTTACTTTTCCAATTTATTTTTAACTATAACATTGATAAACCATTCAAGTTTTGAGATAATATAAGAGAAGATTTTTGCGACTATATAGGAGTATTTATTTACCTTGATAGTTTTTCAACTCCTGCTTTTGCACAAGCACTTGGTACAACATAACCAGAACCATACGCAGTGTAAGTCGTCGTTATAGCAACAAACGCAGCTCCTGAGAAAAAAAAATATTAATTGTTATAACGCCAGAAAGCGAAAGTAATTTCATATACAAGGTTCTTATGTACGGCACTCCATACCACGTTGATAGTGTTTTATACGTATTGTGCTCAAAATTCCATTAACCTTGGTTTCACATATAACTTGACTGCAAAAGCAGCGCTATATTTGTTTTTCATGATTATGATAAAGGAACATTAAGAAGGATAGGAAAGGCAAAAACGAGTTAAAATCATCCATCTGAATTGGAGACGAGCTTGTAGGAAGTATAGAATTTTTGTGAAAATAAAATATTCCAATATTTTCATCGAAATGACTAACAAAAAAGGCTTCTGTTGAGATGTATTTATTAACAGATTAATGGCGATAAAATTTATTATCATCAGAAAACCGTTGATAAAATCATCTGAATTCAGATATACGTAGAATTTTACATCAACACTTGATATAGACAAATGAGAAGTTATCATTTTGTTGGTGACGAGAGCAAAGAGTTGATCTTATGATTGCAATTTAATTAAAACTAGAAAGCTATTCTAGGATAACTACAGGACCGGGTCGACTCGACTGCCGAGAAAAGCTATGGGTCGATTATTTGGACTCAAACTAGATAGGAACACTAGTAATGAAAGCGTTTATCACACACAAAAAATTGTCCACTTTAGTTAGTTCGTCAATGACTGGAAAAAAAATGAAAAATATGGATATATGAATTCGTAGAAAAAATGTATCCTACCTTGTTTAGCAGCGATCAACCTCTTCCCAATATCCAACGTAACATTAGCTGTTCCATTCAACACAATATCAACGATAGTTTTAAAAGCATTAGACGACAATCGTTCACTAGGAGACACAAAGTTACCAGCAGCATTGTTAACTATGACGTTTGGTAATCCTAGTTTCGCTACACATTCATCCACTGCTGCTTTCACTGAGTTTGGATCTCTCACATCGGCCGAGTATGGCACCACTGTACGTCCAGTTTGTGAGGAGATTTCCTTCGCTGTTGATTCCAGAACTGGAAGACGTCTGGGGATTGGGGAAATTACAGTGGTTAAGTTATTTTTGTGGTTGAAAAAAAAATGTATAATACTATGATGAAATGAAAGCTGCCTTAACGTTCTTCTTATAATGTTTATTCAACCGACCATTTTTCGGTTATAAAATAACCATCATCGGGGCCATTGTGAATAAAAGCACAACATTTTCTAATAAGATATCAGAAAATCAGGAAAGCAGAAAAAGTTTTTTTCTGAAATTTTATTAGAAAAGGTTGTGCTTTTATTCACAATAGCCCGATGATGGTTTTTTGAAAACCGAAACCTAGTCGGTTGAATAAAAAATATAAGAAGCACGGCAGTTTTTATTTCATCGTAGAATAAGCGTTCTTCTAGACAATATCCAATACATTAAATATCAGTATACATAATACATATTTCATGGTACCATTGGAGTTTCTTTCGTCATATAATAAGCACAAATTTTATTAATCATGATCATTGATCATGTCGTATACGCCGAAAACAAATTGGAAATTGAAAATGTTACTAAAGTTTAGAGATCATTTTGAGTTTCTGTAATCAGGATCCTTGTGATCAGAATTTACTGTTATACTAAAACGAAACACAAAGGAACAATAAATATTCCTGTCTGCTTATATCATGGAAGAAACTCCAGTAATTTTAGTTTGAATTATTTTTAAATTAAATTATTAGAAGCTTGCGAAGGAATATTTTATATTATAAATGAAATGATTTAACGGACGAACTACTTTGAATTGGAAAAATAATTTTTTCTTGTTCTTAATTTATTTTTCCAATGCAAAGTAGTTCGTCAGTTAAATCATTTCATTTATAATTAGTTTGTTTTATTTAGAAAAGATATACATACTATTTCATTGCAGTAAGGATTTTTTTTATATTTCATAATAATTTTCCAGGATATCTATCAATCAAATTGTCACTTCTGGTCCAAAGATTAATAACGAACGAATCGTCTTTTCTTCTGGTCGATCTGGCAATTATTTTCAGATTCCATATTATTATGAGACTATCGCAGCTGTAAAATGACAATTAAAGTTAATATTAAAGTTTTTGAAGTTAAAGTGACTATAACAATCCAGTAAGAAGCATTTGCCAACGGGTATCATAATAATTACATTCTTGCTGCTATTTCCTTCGTGCTTTCAAACTAGTTGGGATTGAAAGTTCGGAAAACGACTTTTTATTTATTTATTGACAAAGTAACAACAGCAGATTTTGCCTTATAGTTACAGGACAGTTCAAAATACAAATAAATTCACAATAATAATATTCAGTATAACATAATATAAAAATATATGACAGGTATACATTGCATATCATTTGGTATTCTTATTGACTTTTTTTGAAAATGTGATTTGATTGTTTCAATCTTAGTGGTTTTAAAGGGAATTTAGATTATATTTTTCTGCCTTCTTGTAAACAAAGCAGTACATTACAGATCGTAATTGTTGTAGGGTTGAAGTTACAAAAAAAATATATGATAGTCAAAGTTTTTGTTTTGGGAGGTATTGAACACTTTTTAATAACTTTTCCGGAGAAATCGTACTTTTTCAGGAAACTCTTATGATTATATTAGTACTAAACGATTATATTAGTACTAAACGTATACCCTGATTGATTTTTGATCACCGCTATTTTTCCTTAAAATTTCCGATTAATTGTGTTATTAAAAACGCTAAAAGTAGTTCCGAAAATAGCTTTTTCTCCAATAAAATGATTATGAAACACGTTACATTACTTTCGCCGGTTATTCGCCTCTTTGAGATGTCATTTCTGAATCGCGATCTTTTCTTTCCGAACCAGTAGCGTGTGATTATTTCTTTTTAGGCGGAACCGGTTTATCAGACGCTCGCATATATAAATGCGGCTTATAATTGAGATTGTCACGAATTCGAATTCCGTTTTTTCTTCATGTTTGTATTTTACAATTTTTTTTTATCGAAACTTGTGTTCCTAAAAGGATCGATTGTGCTGTGTTTTTTTGTACCGTACTGTAGAATAGGCACACGATTTAAAATATATATATATATATAAACTAAAAAGGAAAGTCAATGGATTTTTTTTAATATCTCTTCTTTTTATTGATATCTTCGGCGTCTTCTTTATACCTTGTTATTACAAATCCAACTTTCAAAATTAAGGAATGAAAGCACAACTGAAATTACTGGTTTTGTTTTATTACAATTCTGTACAGAAATTATTAGCAGTTATCAAATATCAGTAGTTAATTATGAAATGTATTTTTATTCTATTGATAATAGTAATTGAGTGAAACTAGCCCAAATAGCATTAATTTCTCAGTTTACTTTCAGTCAGTAAATTTAGAAGTTTGGTTTATTATCATTTATCAGCAACATTATTAATTATAAAAAGTATATGATTAATAAAATGATTATTAATGCTATAAATAAAAGTTAATAATGAGGAAGTTTACTAGATTGTGGAGTGCTAAAGTTGGTAAGTTGGTTTATAGAAAATTATGTACAAAATCAAATATATAACATAAAGTAAAAATAATATTATACATAAAGGAGACTTTTATCCAAGACAAACACCAGAAGTGTAGAACTGGGTGGGCTACTAAGTAAAGAATTGAGGACAATCTACTTTTAATATAATTATTTTTCATCTTCCAAATTAATTTTTTCTATGTATTGTTGTATAAATAATCTGAGAGGCTTACGCAACATAGATAGGAAATATTAAATCATTTACAATGAATAATAAAGAAGTTATTCATAAAATCAACTGTCTTAAGTTTATAGTTGCCTAATTCTTAATTCCTCTTTTTTGTGAAGATGTGGCTTCATCATGTCTAATTATAATTTATGGGGAAGATAATTTAAATTGTCTCAGTTTTCCTTAAAACTGCAGACTACCCTTAATGTTTTTAAATTTAATTATGGTATTTATGAGTTTTTGTATACAATGTATTCTTTTAATTTACTTTTTTCAGAAATATTAGATTACATTCTAATGTTAATGGTTTAGTGCTCTGCTAGCATAACCAAAAATGGTCATAATATTGAGATATTATTATTTTGATGATATTACTCCCAAATTGTTCCAGAGAAGCAACAGTAATGCCATTATTAGTTATATGATCAATAAAATTTTTGCTTTAAATTATTGAACATAAATAAACTCTTCATAAACTCTTATTTATTTATTACACTAACAAATTAAAGGAGTATTTTTTCACAGCGGGAATAATCTTTTCCAACACACATAAGCCATTTTACTTTCTTTGTTCTCTATTGTACTTGTTTTCCCAAGAGATCGTTAAGCTGTGTTGGAAAAGGTTATTCCCACTGTGAAAAAATACTCCTTTAAGTGTATATTTGACAATAATGATTGTTCAACATTTCACAAAAAAGAGTTTTGTTCTTATTTTTATTTTAAAACTACTAGACACCAGAGAAATACATAGTGTCCTCAGCGCAAATATTGCATCTAGTTTTTTTTAAATTCAAACCATTCAGAGCGCAAATGACATAAGCAGCATAATATGATTTTTACTTTTTAGTAATATCACTTTATCTCTGATAATTTTACATGTCTTCCAAAATTCCACAATTAAACCCTCTTTCCCCTCCTTTTTTCCAGCGTGTGGTGGTGAAGCGTGTGTAAGTGGCAGGTACCACGTTGGTCCGTGGGCTAGCAGACGTTGGTCCTGTTGTGCAGCAACCACACGTGCAACAGAAGGTTGCCAACCACTCACTTGGAAACCATTAGCTGAGATGTCGGCCGATTCAAATCATTTAGTGGCTGAAGGAAGAGCAGCGGCGCCACCTGTTCTTGCAGCGAATACTGCAGGGTCGGGACCAGGGACACCTGCTAATAGAGCCAAGGTCAGAGACTATGATTGTAGTTTAAATTTGGAGTCATAGGAAATTTTATTGAATATATGTGTTTTGTGTATGTGGGATAATTTTAGAGGACCTGTAGCTGTATAATTTATTATACAGCTATATTGATCGGTTTTCCTTTTGTACCGGATTGTACAGAAACTTGATTGATTTCCCTTTTGTACCAGATTACAAGAAAAATGTAATGGTTGTTCATGCCAAACCAGGGTTGGCAAATAAAAGCCGGACTGGTTTAAACCAGGGTGGATTAAACCGGATTAACCCACTTGAAAATGTCCACTTTTGTTCAGAAAAACAATAAAATTTTTAGAAACTATTTTTTATTTCAGACTTAAAACCAAAAATAATTGTCTTCATTGTAAAGTTATCTTCCTGAAAATATTTTTTGACATTGTAATTTTCACCCAAAATTCAAAAACAAAATTTCTAGAAAACTTTAAAATTTGGAAAAGCTAAGGCTAAATTGAAAAAGTTTGGACAAAATTGATAAAATCCGGATAAAACCAATAAAGTCCGGCCGGAGTGGACTTTTTCAATATTATCCGGCTTTTTGCCAACCCTGTGCCAAACAGTGTAAGTTCCTAATGAGTATACAGTGAAAGTGGATAATACTTTAACATGTTAAGTTGCTTAAAAAACTTGCAATTTTATTGAACTATTATTTGAAGATGGTGGTTTGGAATATCCTAATTAAAAAAAAAGGAACCGAGGGACAATAAGGCTGCGGATAAAGTTAAAGTTTATTTATTATATAGGCAGAAAGCTTGCTGTCTCTTATATTTGATAAACTTGCCTAGATTATAAAAGAATTCTCAATAATATCTTGATATTCTGACTTTTGATTAATGTGAACTGTGTTTTCTATGGAATTTATATATAGACTTATTTTCTGTGTTCAACTATCTATTTAGAAGATAAAAAGATATAATTACCATATACTTGAGGAAGGAAATAAAATTTCTGTTACCAGTTCTCTGTGACAATTAGATGTTTATTTTCAAGCTATAATAGTTTCAAAACTACATTTGTTCTTCAAGTATATATTGTTTCTAAATGAAATGATTACTACTTTACATTGGAAAAACAAGAAAAATTTCGGCTCAAGCGGGACTTGAACCCACGACCTCGGTCTATCCAGGACCGTACTCTACCAACTGAGCTATTGAATCCAACAAATTGAGCCGAATTGAGATTGAATGACAAATTGAGCCACTTGAGACGAAATTTTTCTTGTTCTTAAAATCTTAATTTATTTTTCCAATGTAAAGTAGTCAGTTAACAACATTTCATTTATAATATATAGTCCTTTGCAAAGCTTCTAATATTTAATATATATTGTTTCGTTTGATAGTGAGAATGTGATAAATCATGCCATTGTTTGGGTGTGGTTATACTGTAAAATGTATATGAAATTTGATATTTTTGAGAACATGAATTCACCAATCTGACAATGTATCTTGTGAACTGAACACCTGTACAGCAAACAGTACATGAAAGGATATATGCTTTATTTACTACATAGAAAACATTCTGAATAGAATTTGATGTTTGAAAATTGTAACTTATGTAATATGTTGCAATTACAGTAGGTTATTGTATGCCCAATAATAAAGGGAAATTCAAGGACTAATTTAACAAAGGGCAATAATGTACAAGGAAAAAAATTGTACCAGTTGGTAGTGCTTTTAATGTATTTCTGATGCAACGATAAATTTAACTGCTTTTTAATACCGTGTGACACAAATTTTAATATTGTGTGACACAGAGATTTATGAAATGTTTAAAGTTTTGGAAGTTGAAAGAAACTAAGGAAGCAACTTATGTAATGTATTATATGTAACATTATACCAGGAAGTGTTTGTATCATTAATACTCAACATATTTGCATTGATAAAAAATTGTTGGATTTATAAAAATTTACGCCAAAATAGCGGACATGAGTTTTTTATATTTAGGAAGATTAACTTTTGAAATCTGGTGACTTTCTAGAAAATGTAGATATATGTTTGATTCTTCTTTAGAGAGGGTTTTTTAGAAGTATTTTTTTTTAGAAAAAGGTATGGTAGTGAAACTAAAGTTACTGATTTTGGAAGTCAATTTTTTAAATAATATATAATTTCTGTTTTTCTATTTAATGTAGATGACCCTGGAGATGAATTTGTTAAATTCGAAACCCGGGTCGGTAGAAAATAAATTATGAAAAGAACTCTAAGGCAACAGTTTGAAATTCTATTGATCAACCTACATGACACAGTCCAATCATAATAGAAAATGAAGTTTTTTTTGAACTAATGAACTTTTTGAAAATTATGACATACTAATTTTTCTAACTATCAGACTTTTGACTGTGCATGTTTGGATATTTAAATTTCAAAATATTGTTATTTGTTAATGATTTTAGGGGAATCTGGCTTGCTCTTTCTACACTTGGAAAAGTTCATTGAAAATCCAAAATGTCAATCAAACTTAAACTAATCTAAATCTTTCCCTCTTCCGTCCATCAGGACCGTCCCACAGCCGTAACAGCAGCAGGTGGTACTCACACAACTAAGATAGTTGTAGCATTATATTCATTCAAAGCTATTGAGAGCGGTGATTTATCATTGGAGAAAGGTGATGAATACGAAGTATTAGACGATGCACAAGAACACTGGTGGAAAGTTAATGATAAACATGGGTAAGTCAATGATAAACACGGGTAAGACAGGAAAGATTTCTAATAATGTAATCTGCTGGATAATTTTTTTATGCTATTTAACATCAATTATTGTAAGAATGGAAGTAATATATTGGTTTCTTTAAGTCACAAAGAAATAGTTAATTGATTTTAGAATGATTTCTACCAATATTTATATCAGGAATTTCTATTTATATTAAAATATTGCATACTTGCATTTTTGTAACTATAGAACTTTGGCACTCTCATGTAAGATTCAAATCGGTCATTTTTATCAGTCTCTGGTCCAACACTATGTATTTCCATGTTGGCTGTTTTTAAATTATTTTATTTATATTTTATTTTATTGGATCTCATTAGTACAAGTAGGCCAGAGGCCCGTTTTATACATACAGGTGAATGGTCGAGTGTAAATAACTAATAAGGTAACATAAATATAATAATATTGAGTATTGAGAAAAATAATAATAATATAAAGTAATATGAAATGAAAGATAATTATACAATGCAATATAAATGCTAGAGAATGTAAAATACAACAGATTGTAATGTGGAATAGAAATAAAAGAGTAAAGAATTTCAAATAAAAAAAATTTGTATGGCTTTTACCTCTTGCATTGTTAGACAATAAAGTTTATTCCAGAATAAATATTCACAGTTCCACCAATGAAAGTGTTTTAATCTTGGAGTGTTGTACATTGGACAATTAAAGAGAACATGTTGAATTGTATTTAATTCTTTGGTATTACAATAATTACATATAACAAAGGAATTTAGTGTAAAGTTTTCGAATGTCAATAGGCCATTCCAAAATCAAATAATCACTTGGAGTAAAGGAGGGAAAAATATCATAAACATTGAGAGTTGTTGGTCTATAATAGTCGATGGCATATGAAATGTCCTCATTCAGGGAAATGTCAGTAAGTAATCTGATGAATTTCTCTGCACCTGATGGGTCCAGGAAAGAAGTACATCGAACCCAGAGATCTTCCTGAGCATTAGTGACAAAGAGATCTTTCAGAAATATAAACCATTTACAATTGTCTTGTAAGGAATGTGTTGATTGTAAAACAATTTTTGCAATATTAGAGCTAAATTTATCAACATTTGACATTAGGAGTGATAAAAAATATTTAAGAATAGATTTGATGAGAAATATTGATGCAGGTCTGCATCCAAATTCTAATCTTAGAATACAGTTAGGTACAAAGTTTAAAGTTATTAACACCAGCAAAATATCTTAAAAATTTACTAAAAATGATGTCAGCTAAACCTAAGTGATTCATAGCCCACATAATAGCCCCATAAGATACAATAGGGAAAATACATGATTTGTAGAGCCTTAATGCTACTTTGAAGTTTCTAATTTTAGCTTTAGACAGAATGGTATAGTAATTTTGTTTATTGCAGAATAAGCTTTCAGCTTGACCATCTTAGCATGTTCATTGAAATTTAGATTTGCATCAAAAGTTACTCCTAGGTAAGTATGATTTCTAAAAAAGAGAACATAATTATGCCCATTCCCTGTTGAAATGTACAATATTAAGAAAAAGCATTAAAAAATAATTATCTTGCTATATAAAAATAATGTTAAAATTATTTTCATTTGCCCATAAAAAAAAGATTTTTATTTGCCATTATATTTGAGATGAAAAACGTAGAAGTTTCTAGAAGATTTTCTGCAATATACAGTATAATAATTTACCAAAAGAAAACATCACTGTCATCTGAATATAAAGCGATATAAAAGCAATAAAAATCAAATTATATAACTGAAACTTCATGAAATATACATTGTTAAAAACTTTCGTTTATGTATAGAAAATCATTTTACACGTTGAATGAAGTATATTTATGTAAACTGTTTATTGAAAAGTGAAAACTTTGGTAAAACCAGTGGCATAAATTCATGTTTCACTTGGGGGGGGGGGGGGATGAAACAATGAAAGTTGAAAACCACCCGTTTCGCAACACCATAGTTGGCGCGAAGAATTATTTTAAAGTTGAAATACATGGAAAGTACCCGTTTTAGAACACTTTGATTACCCGAAATATGAAGCTGTACATAAAAATATCCACTTGTTATATGAAATTTGCAAACTGATTTTGAATTTTCGATAAAAAAAATCCACTGTTATATAAAACGTGTTTTGATTTTGAAAATATATTAGTAAATTAATCCGCATAAGATTGTGGTCCCATACATTTTTAATATAAAATACAATCGTAAAGTAATGATGATATTTCTGTAATGCTATTTCAAAGTAGCAGATTGAAAAAATACAGTGGTTTCCTTATTAACGTTTAGTCAAGTAAAGTTCATCAGTTTACGTCACTTACGTGCTGAAAAAATGCTAAAAATAATCTCGTAGAGCTGTACATTTGTTGTTAAGCCTCATTTAGGTGTTCGTTTTTTGTGATACTTTAAGCGACAATATGTACTTTCATTTCCCGCACTACCGTTTACGTGTAAACTTGAAAAACACTTTCAAGTTATTTACCTTCACGCAGAGTGAAAATCGAAAAAAACTCGGATCTATTGCTTGTAGACTATATTTTGTACTTCCCGTTAGCCACAAAAAGTTTTTACTTTCAAGCGAGCACCTACATTAGGCTTAATTCCAAGGAAATTTTTTGGTTTTTAAAGCAGTCATTCTTTATAAGATTTCGACTATTTTGAGTAAGCCAAGAAAATATATTTTTCAGAGAAATTGTTTATGAAAAATGTCATCTTTTTTTTAATTATTTTCCAAAATATTGGAGGGGACATGTCCCCCCCTCGCCCCCGGGATTGACGCCCTTGTATAAAACAAAGTTATTTTTCAAAATAAAAATATTACCAAAGATATTCACTTTCGCATCAGAGAATTCGCACTACCTGAAGTAATTTAATATAATTTTTGTGATTGTTCACGTTGAAGTATTCCAATACTCAACCTAACCAATATCAAACATAGAAAAATGAATTTATAATTTTAAATTGTAATAAAAAAACTAAAATAAAGTTAAGAAATATTATTAGAATATCAGTTAAAATTATCCAAAATATGAAGTTTTCACAGCAATTTATCCAAAAAATTTACTCTCGGGCCAACCATGGTATTCCAATAATAAAATATAGGGGATCGGAAATTGTATCTTGCCCCACGAAACGTCGCTACGACCCTGCGCCTGAGTACTCATCTTAAAAGTAATGTAATTACAAGTAAATTACACCAGAAAATTAATATACATTAATTTTTAAAGAAATAGTATAATTGAAATTAATATTTTCTTACCAAAGTAATTAGGGAAATTTATGTTCTTTAACTAACAATAAAATTACTATAATAATAATTGAATGTGTGAAATATTTAACATGTGCTAGAGAGTTAACAGTTTAGTGGGTCAACTTTGGTCATGGTGGGTCAGTTAATCTAATGGGTTACTGGATCACGGCAGGTCAATGGGCCTAGTGGGTCACGGATCACTTGGCTTGGTGACGGATTGGATCGTGGGTCACTAATGTTGTGATTCAGTACAACTCTGTCTGGAAACATGACAGCATTCTTCTTTTTCCGGTTTTCGGCATTCCTTTTTTTCCTGTTGTCTGCCGAGCGCATGTTTCTTCCCAACGAATTTATGGCATCTTCCATTTCACCAAACAACTCATCATTCCTTATATTTATCGGTATATTGCAAAAATCACACGATGTCTTAAAAATGTACCTAAGAACATCATCATTGATATGTTCTTGCCTTCCCCTCTTTGAGATGCCACACTTATGACTTTTCAGAATGTGTCGATCAATGCCTTCAGCTGCCATAAATTTAGCGAAGTTGATGGCATTTCCGTTACATTTTCTTGAAATATTTATTAGAACAGTTGACGACAAAGGAATTTTTTTTTTCGTAGAACTTTGGTTAGAGCTGCTTTGAGGAGAAACGTCATGATTTAATTGTGAATGTGATGGTGAATTAAACGAAACATTATTGTGCTGAACATTCGTCTCATTCACGGGAGCAATTGAAGTTAATATAGCTGACTTAATTTGATCAGCCAACCCAGCAATTTTCTGACGCACATCAAAACACTGAAAATAAGAGAAACACTGATTAGAGCTGTTCGTATTGAAAAGTAGAAAGACCTAACACTTTTGACAAAACATTGTTTCGAAGTAAATAAACCGAAACTCAGTTATAAATTATTGTTAATATTATATTATGAAAATATCATGTTTTTTATTAATAATAATGAAACTAAAAATAATGAATTTCTGAAATGCAATAGTCAAAGCAGCATACTCTATATTTTTTTGTTAAATATGCAATTTTATTAAGATGCTTAAATCAACGATGTCGTGTTAAGAATATGCCATCTCACACAAATAATGAGGTTAAGATGAAATCAACGTTTTAGGTATAGGAATACCGTTATACCACATGACTGAAATTGATTTTGATGTACTGTTTATTCTAAACTTGATATCAGAAGTAGTTTAATAATTTTCTCTAGAAAAATTCCACTAATAGAAAAATAACATATTTATATAATATTGGTTGATAATAGATATCTCACATCTTCTGTTCAAAAATTTTTGAATAAAAATATGAAATCCAAATTGAAAATTCGTCCAATCCAAAGTAATACAGAGAAAATCTTACAACTAAGCTATAAAAAAATATTTCCCTATCAGAGAGAAGAACTCCCATGTCATCCATGTATTACTTTTATAATACCTTAGAATTTGAATAAAAATATGATATTAATATTCAAAATTTGGTAAAACAAATGAATTACACAGAGTATCTTACAACTAAGCTATAAAAAAATATTTCCCTATCAGAGAGAAGAACTCCCATGTCATCCATGTATTACTTTTAT
>JAQIWE010002545.1:0-13034 GCA_034698565.1 Campodea plusiochaeta | reverse complement strand
TATAAAATGCCTAAAATTAGTCAAAATGTCAAAATTTTCCGATATGGCTGCGTCCTTGCAATTTCACAGTTTAACTTCAATTTTTTTAAATGACCGAAATAAAACTTGCTTCCGACAGCCACAATCATAGAAAGGACCCAGAGCCCTATCGGAGGGATGGCCGTATGGTCCTGGACCTTATCTTTCTATACGGCTTCAGCAAAATTAAAAAAAAAGAGAAAAGAAATAAAGCTTATAATATAAACTAAGCAAAAATTAAAAATACTAATAAAAGTGAACCTGAAATTTGCACAAAATATCAGTAAAATGGTAGTTTTAACTATAAATTCTTAAATTTCTCTTTGCTCGCGCCAGCCTTGCTGACGCTCGCTCGGAACGTTTTTGACGTCGCACCATTTAAAACGACCCTATAATTAGTGGGCCTCTTCCTGAGTTTGCGCTTGGGGCCTCCAAAACCCTAAATCCGCCGCTGTCTACAACGATGGCTTACTGGGAATATTATGTCATTTTTAGATGGAACTCTGCAATATTCCAAAAATAATATTCATTTTCCATTCTCCCCAAGTTTCTTAACTCAAATTAGCGCGACGAAGGTGCCAATATAATCGATCAAAGCAAAATTGAGTGTTACATGAATGCTAACGAATAGACTGGCTACTTCTATTTTTTATAACAATTATCTAAAATTCAGTCATGATTACTCGTTCGTTCATTAATTCATCTTTATTAAAGAGTGTTTCATACGATTTGCTATTTTCAAGTTCACATAATATTACGTAGTAGATGAATTTCAATGCATTAAAAACATCATATGAAAATTCCGATGAAAAAGAAACTAAAAAAAAGAAGAAATCTCATCTTTTTTTAAAGTTTTTTTCTCATCAGCACAGTAATGTTTACGACAAGTATTGATCAGCAACGTGCTCATCTCTAAATCGCCTTTTCTCAAACATTCAATTTTCCTACTGCCACTTAAACTTTATGTGGTATTCATTGAAAACTTCTGATAGCAAAAACGAACTTTCTTTTAAATCTATGTTTTGAATATACCGTCTTATACTTCAACAGCTGTTACGACAGTTACGTACAAGATATGAAGTTTACTTGAAACCCAAAATGTATTGCATATAAATTCAGCGACTTTCAATATATGGGGAGTTGATTTTATTACAGGAAAATATTTTTCGAATCAATTTTGCCTTAGGCAAATTTCTCTTTTGTACATTATTGAATACGAAGGAAAATATATTCGATACAATGAGTCCAGATTCATATCTAATATTTATGGGCAAAGAATGTTCGTTTTAAATTTTTTAGGAGGAATTCTTATAACCTATCCAATAAAGTCTGTCCATCTGAATCGCAATGATCAGTGATTGAGCGAAACATTCCGTTGACTTGTGCTTCATAAGTATTATCATATACCAAAGTAACTAAAACATTACCATACCTGTGTCATTTTATTTCTTTATGATCAACAATTACGGTAAATAACTTATTTTCATACGCTTTAATATCTTTGTACATGCATGAATGCTTAGAAAGCTGCTTTATACAACACATAGTTGTACTGCAAATTATACTTTTCAAATTGATAAATGCGAATCAAGCATATTGCCACTTGAAACAAATATTTCTTATGATTATTATGAACACTTATTAAATTTTACTGTACGCTATGCTGCTACGGTAATTGAAATTTATATCCATTCAAATAACTACAATAAATAAATGATAATAATAATAATAAACGATATCAGCATTATCAATAGACATTATTGAAATATCTCTTCCTGCGACACATCTAAGTATAAATATTATATCAGTATTTTATAAATATGGACTATACTATAAATTCTTCAGATATTGAAAGTAATAAATTCTGAAATTGAACTAACCTTTTCTTCGACTTCATCGACGAAGGTGGTAGCAACTCGCTGTGACGTCATCCTCGGGGATGGAGAGTCGGAAGGAATTTCATTAGACGCCGAAGTCGTCGTCGTTACTTCTGAAGTTATATCATGATGAAAGTGACGTTCGTCTGTTCGATTGCGAGATAAGCCGTCGATTGTCGGCAGAAAACGAGATTGACGATCTGTTGAGTACGAAATATTCGCACCAGATGGCGAAGAAGTGTTAGAAGATGGCGTTGTAGGCGTTAATTGAACTGGAGTTGTCGAAAGAGTTGTCGTGACAGGTGTTAAAGTCGTTTCTTCGTTAATTGTTCGAATGTTTTCTGTCGATTTATTTTGCGTTAAAGCACGCGGCACTGATGTTGTTGTTATTTCCGAAGTCATTGTTTCGACATCGGTTGTAGGCACTATTGTCGTATCGCGATATGTTGATGAAATGTCTATTTTGAAAGTTGTCGGAGTTGGGGTTGTTGTTAGATCTTGAGTAGTTGTGACAACTTTAGTTGTAGTTGTACTCGGAACTTGAGTTGTAGTACTCGGAACCTGAGTTGTCGTCGTACTCGGAATTTGAGTTGTTGTTTGCTGTATTTGTTGAGTTGTTGTTTCAGTTGCGCGATTTTTATCGTCGACTAAAGTTGTTGCACTTTCTGTTGTTGATATTGTTGTCTCACTTTGTACAGTTGTTTGTGAACTAAGATTATTTTGATTAACAATTACTGGAAGTTCTATTGGTGTTGAATCGGTAGCGGTAACTAAAAGTGTTTGATTTTTTGGCACTACATCACTATTGGTGTTTGCCGATGAAGAAAATGGCGCCGCGGTAGTTGTAGTTACCGGAACGTTTGTTGTTGTTTCAACGCTCGGCGTTTGCGTTATGATAATGTTCGAATCACTTGTTGAAACAGTTGTACCAACGCTTTCCGTTGTCGTAGAGGTATCTTCTATTTGGCTCCACACACAAGAGCAGAGAAGCGCTGAAAAAAAAAAGAGAAAAGTCATTTCAGTCACTTCTTTTTTATGAAGAAAGTTTTACGTTTGCATTTAATTGAAAAGTTCCTAGAGAATAAAAATATCTACCGGCGGAAAAGTTTAGAAAAGAGATACTGTCGTATTTTTGCATACAGAAATATACTTTAAATTTTAGCACTGAGCAATTAACGCAAACGACATGTACAAAAACTAATGGAAATTCAACACATCAATGTTGGTTTTTGATGCTTTTACCAATGCAGGGCTTTTAACTCCTCATATATACATACAACACACTTGAAAAGTTTTTCTACGTTAGTTTAAACTAAGTGACGTCACTCGAAACGTTTCAAACTTTTTAATACCATTAAAGTACTATGAGTAATTGCATGGTAAAATTCAGTGTCAGTATCGTTAGATATATACTGGGAAGACTCTCTGTGACGGTAAAGTATATATAGCAAACTACAAAGAGACTTGTAGTAGGCAAAGATAATAGTGTTTCCACATTTACTGTTCGCTAGATTCAGTAGTGGGCAATATTACATTTTGTTTAGGTATGATCAAAGACTTTGCTTCTAGTATTCGGTTCTAATAAATAATAATACAACTGTGTAGATGTGTTCGAAGAAATAGAATGGCACTTGATTGTTTGGAACTTTCTCAGGGTTTAAAGATCATATTATCACTGTAAGCACTATAAAAAATATTTACCTTCTCCTTTGTGAAATAAAAACTGCCTTAGAGTTCTTTTCATAATTTATTTTCTACCGACCCGGGTTTCGAATTTGAAGAAATTCATCTTCAGGGTCATTTACAGTAAATAGAAAAACAGAAATTACAATCCATAAATCAATAAAATATATAAAAAGTTAAAAACTTACATGAAAAAATGTTGAAATTCAACTCTTTTGAAACACGACTGTATCTTAAAAGAATACGTTAGTGAATGAGGTTTAAAATACATACAATAGTAAAATCGAAAATCGAAAAGAACTCTAAGGCAGTTTTTATTTCACAATACATTGCAGTTCTTTTAGCGTGCTTATTTATCTCAGTAAAAAAATTTATATATGAAAATTCATAAATATAATTTCAAATATTATTGTAGCCAAATATATAAAAAAAAAAAATTCTGCAATATATGATATGACTCCTCAGCTTTTATTGAAATAATAGAAATCTCTATATATTTCCGACAGTCTCGTACCTTAATTCATCTGTATCTGGCATCTTGGTATATGGAAGAATAGCGACCACTCTCTTCTTATCATTCACAGGTTCAGGTGGCGCCACAGGTAATACTAATCTCTCACGTTTCAACAAATCAGAATAACTCGTGTAATAACCAATCAGATCGGAGAGTGAATCAAACTGACGACCTCCAATGTAAAAGTCACCACATACTGCTGTTACTCTGGAATGGAATATAATTAAATTAAATTAAATTTAAAATAATATTACTCACTGTAAACGCTGTAAATAGTAAATAGAAAAAGTAGGCTATAAATAGTAAAAGTAAATAGTTTAATTGCTTCTATTTGACAAGTAACTATTATGTAAAATTAAGAATGAGAAAGATTTGTCGGATTTAATAGATCAGTTGGTAGAGCACGGTACTGGATAAACCAAGGTCGTGAGTTCGAGTCTCACTTGAGTTTCAGTTAAAAACATTTCATTTATAATATGAGGAAGCTTATTAATTTAGAAGATTATTACTATGATTAAAATTTAGTAGTTATTGATTGCACTAATTTTCTGAGTTTCTGACTTCCGTTTTTAAGTGATGCTGAATAATATAGAATTTGTTCTCAAACAATCTGGAAAAGTTGTGGTTAAAAATAAAAATATGAAACAATAAATAATACTTTAGCTTCATCTAGTACTACAATATAAATTTTATTTACCGTAAATAATAATAGTATTCATATTTCTGAAATTCAGAAAAAAATAATCATTCATTTGCAAATTTTCATAAACACAAAGCACCATTGCGACTGTATGGTCATTATGAATCATGAAAGTTTTACCGGTATGAAATAAACAAAATAAAGTTTACAAATTCTGTATCATTAAAAATAAAAAATATGGTAAATTGAAAGCATTGACACTACAAATACCATTCGGTATAAGATCACTTCAAGTTCTTTATTTAATTTCACATCAGCTCAACTGTGCCATCCAAGTTCATTCATAAATTTCTGAAAAATAAATTTTAAAGATTCAAAATATAATTTTTTTGAAAATCTAATAAGATAATTACACAACTTTGCTTCTGTAGTAGTCAAATATATTAAAATACACTAGAGAAATTAATTACAAAATGTAAAACCCTATGATCTCACCTAAAATGATTAATCCCCGTTCTCCCCATGTATGATAGAACATATGAACCAGGTTTCCTATCACTTTCTCTAATGAGGTATGAACCCAACTTTCCTGCTTGACGAAGACGCTCTTCTGCTGTGTAACGATCCAAACGACCATGGTACCATCTGAAAAGTTGAAAGATAGCTTAGAATTTGTAGTTTCTATCTCTGTTCACATTGACAAAAATGTTTCGTTTCACTCAACATAGCATACTGTATAATACTGACGATCCTTTCAAAACCTAAAGATGGTGTAAGAGGCCATTTGAGAATTCGCCAGTATTTGATATTATTTTTCTCTAATTTTTTAATGAATTTTTAAAAAAATACATTAAATTCGAACAATCCGTTACAAAGTTATTAGCTTTTAATGATCTGTCATCATGAAGACGATTTCTTCATATGGTCATATCTCGGGAACCGTTTGACAAAGAAAGAAAAAAGTGAACATACCAACACTTTAAATTTCAAAAATGTTTATTTTAGTTTATTTTCTGAAGTTTTCCCACATTTTGATTTAAAAAACGTATTTTAATTCACTGAAAATAGTACAGGAATACTGTAATACTGGTACCCCAGTAAAATTCCAGTTTTTGGAATACAGAAATACTGGTACTGAAAAAACACTCTGGTATTGCAAGACCTGCAGCTGATGCTGTTATGTGGATACTGCATTTATTTTATTTTTTATACTTAACAGAGAAGATATTTAATGAAAAAGTTAGCTTACCTCCCACCCCCACCATAAAATATCACGGACATAATAATCCAATATGAGATCGGCAATCAATAAAACAGGCGAAGTTACACTTGCATGAAAAATAATTTAATAATACAAATACTTCACAAAGTTTCAGAAAAATGAAAAACCCTAAGATACTTTTTGTGAGATTATACTTTTCATATTCAGGAATTTCCAATCTAATGTAGCAGCCACACAGAGATAGCATTTTAAATTTATCAACTTTGAGAAATTTATTAAATAAATAATATGGTTTTCATTATTTTCAAAGTAGGCTACTCATGGTTTTTCCTAAACTTTATCAAATTATAAAAAAAATCAGCTAGCTGTGACTTCGACATCAGATTTTTTGCCAGTGTAGTCCTACTCTATACAAAAATTCATATGCAGTTTAAAACTACTTTCCACCCTGAAGAAATAGCAAATTATAGGCTATGAAAGAAATGACTTTAAGCATCCTCATCTCATAATCACAAAATTTGTGATAACAACACAATTTTTTAATCTGTATAAGTGGAAGAATGAAAGTAACTCATATGCAAGAAGGCTCTATACTCAAGACAGTAATATAGAATTATTCCGTAAATTTTCAAGTTTATTGTAAACTCATTTTCAAACGTGTTACAAATTATGAAAGTTAAAGGCAAATATAAACAAAACAGAAAAGATACAAAATTAAGTTAGGATTTTAAAATTGAATCAGTAAGCAGCTTCTCCCAGGGTCTTGGTATTCAGAGTTCTTGAATTTCATTCAATGCATTAGCTTCTACTCCTTTTATAATTATGGACAAATGAAAGTAACTTATTAAAAAGAATCTTGATAAGCCTATTTCTCCTAAATGTTATATGAGATATGAACATTTAACCATGCTACTTGGTGTTTGTAAACTGAAAACATAAGTGATATACAAAGACACTAACTAGTAAGTATTTTAAAATTTTTAAAGAACACCTCTAAAACTACTTAATATTGCTTACTTAATTATTTTCATAATTTCTGCAATGCATCAAACAAGCTTGTAATATCCAAATGAAACTAACCAAGAACAATTTAAGATAAACAATCAAAATCACAAATAATAAAGAAATTAGTTGTTCACTTAATTTATAATATTAACTGAAGTTTCAAACTTAAATCGGTGGAGGAAAGTAATATTTAAAAAAAAACCACAGAGGAAGTAAAAGTAAACAACTAAACCACAAAATATATCCTATACACAGCACTGGAAACGTTTTTAAACAATGTACACTATTCTGCATTAAAACAAAACTAAAACTAAATAATTACTCAGAAGAATCTTCTATTATGGTATCCATTTGTATTAATAACTTCACTAAATAATATTATTACCGCACAATAAATGCAACTTTTCAAACGTCAAATGATAATTTAATAATATCTCTAACACAGGAAATTAACTGCAGGATGGAATCTGTTATCAAAATATTTTTTCTCTCCTTGATGGTTACTACTCTTGATAATATAAAATTCCAAATAATTACACATGATAGATAAAATGAGTCAGATTTCTGATATAAAATAATTGAATGGTGTTGTATTTATGTTAATGAAGGCCCGTTCTCTTTATCTCTTGCTGTGTGGGCCATTATGAATATTTTATCTGTTTAAATAGTCTACTTTGATTGTGATTTAGTTTTAGTAAATATAATAGGCTAGTGGTATTCTATATCTATAGCAGTATAGCTTATCAAAAATTTGGCTACTTTATAATAAATTTAGAGAAAAATGATATTGTGAGGACTAGGTCAAAAGATGAAGATAATTTTTTTATTAGGTTTTCATTGGGTGTGGGTATGACAGCTTTTAAAGCAATATTTTTACTTTTTGAAAATTTTATTTTTTTAACAAGAAATGATTTATGATAATTATATGAGTACAACCTGAAATTTATAGTTCATTTATTATAAGTGTTGTTGGGAAAATAATAATTGTATAAAAAAATATTTGAAATCAGTAAATTGAACTAGGTGTAGGCCTACTAGTAATTTGAAATGAGGAGGCATGTAAAGTGCCAAAGAAGATATGAAAAATCTATATAATAAAATATTAGAAATTAATATTGAAATAAATTGCAGGTGTTTGGAATAGAAAAAGTGGATTTTGTTGCTACATCTGTTTTTGTTACAATAAACATGTGTTTGTCATTAACAGATTAAAAATTCTCCTAAACTGATGTCTATTTTGTATGATTAACAGCATATAATTTTGTATGTTTGAAGGCTCCTGTTACACCACATTGTCCCGTAGACCCATATTGCAATTACGACCCTTGAAACTTTGTTATTTTCATCTTGTTTTGTTAATATTATTAACAATTTGACAAATACGTTATAAAAATAATCTGTTTATACTAGAAATGGACAATCTACGATGAGGTAGGCCTACTACATTTTTACTCTTTTCCCTTTTTTTAATTACAAAACAATCTACAGACCTGGAAAAAAAAAATTAAAAAAGAGTTGACTTTTTGGTCAAATTTACAGAATCAGGATAATAAATGAACACTAGCTATCTAAAATGACAAAACACAAAAACATGAATCCCTTTAACATTTACAAAATAAAACATGCAAAATAGCCTAAACCCAAGGTTACAACTTAAAAAATTATGAATGAATGGAAATCCCATTTTATGAATGACGTACTGATTTTCCGGTGGGGCGATGAGGGCTATATTGGATCCCTCGGGTTCATCGGCATCACCCATCCCCAAAAAAGGGTCAAATTCGTCAGCAGCAATTCCATCGTGTCCCTCGTCACTACCAGTGCTTGGGGAACCTTGTAATTTATCCTTTGGTTTGACCGCTAACGGAACACTCCTGATCAACTCAGCCATCTTCATCTTTTCTTTCACTTCTTTTTTTCTTTTCTCCCCATTCATGAATCGAAAGGACAACTACCCTGAGTGTGGCCTACTTTACAGGATAGAATGATAGTGGTATCGTTATGAATCAATATTTTGGTTCGGTAGTATCGGTGCCGGCCGGGATTTTTGAATGAATGAAATCATTCAAATCAATATTGCAATAGAATGAAACTTGATTACTAAATACTTTCTCTAGACTAGCATTAGTAATATGAAGAAAATGATGGTTATTATAACAGTATAATGACATTTTTTCACAACAACTGGTATTTTTATTATTTTATACCAATAATATATTAAAATTCATTTTCAATTATAAAAAAAAATCTAACTTTTTCTCATAAAATGTGAAGTATTAATTTACAAAATAAAATGACTATGTATTTACATCATAATACTGTAATACTATGTTTCAAAAACCGCGCCCTATCTGTATGACTGTTGCGGACTGATGTGATGTATGTATGGTTTTTTGGAGACTCACTTTTGTATCAGTGTGTAACCAACCAGGTTTGGTTACAGCTCCTTTAACCCACTTTATAATGGGTTATTTTAATACAGACTACACAGCAGTCACACAGACCTGACAATGAGAAACAAAAACTTTCTCCACATCCCTATACTGTAAGTTACTACCCCTCTTAAGATTATACCACCTTTTAAAACAACAAATAATGTTTAGTGCTATTTATATCTCTATCTCTAAATTCTAATCCTAATTTCTTACACACTAAAGTTCACTAAACACAGTAAACACTCTGAATAAACTCAAAATTATGAGAAAATTCCAAAACTTCCGAGAGCAAAAAATGGGACGTCCGTCCTCCCATTCTACAGTTCTAAGTAGGCCTAATAAACTAAAAACTAGCCTATTTTATAAAGGATACACATCGAACTAAGTGAAGTTCACTAAACACAGTAAACACTCTTAATAAACTCAAAATTATGAGAGAATTCCAAAACTTCCGACAGCCAAAAAAAAACATGTTTTTATCTGATGTAGATGTAATGTTTTCTTTGAATTTCGCAGTTAAATAGCCTATTTTCCAGATTTTTTTTTTTGTTTTTACGTTTTTTTTTTCTCGTTTTTTTTACGGCGATTTTTTCGTATATTATTTTCCTGTAAAACTAGCATATTTCGCGAGAATATCGCATTTTCCTATGAATTTCGCACTTTACCATGAAATTCGCGTTTTGTAGCACCTTCCATTGCACTCTGCAGACATCCACATACCATATGTGGAAATTTTTCAGAAATATGGAAAAATGAATGTTTTCGCTCTATTGCAATTTCCGAAATATTTCAGGCCCTACACATAAATAAACATATTTTTAAGAAAGTTTTGTTATTTTATAGGTTATCATGATTCATTAAAATTGTGATAAAGTTGTGCAGAAAGTATAATTTTAAAGCTTCTAATGTTTAAACGACATTTCTGAAATTTATTCCTACAAGAAGTTGGTAAAAATTACTATTCTTATTTCCAAATGAATGTTACTGTATCTGATCCTTTATCTGTTTATTGAAAAAAAATTAATTGGATCCATGTAGGTCTATATTTTAAGATTTCATAATTAGGCCTATAATATTAATGTGCATCATAAAAATTATTACTTTTCTGGTCTCTTTTTTTCTGGTCTATTTGTGCTACCTTTTGGAAAATCTATCGACTATATAAACAGAAATATCTCTTGATCAGTTGGGTTAAAAAATGTCAAACTTTTTGCAAAAATTCTTTAATAATCCTATAGGCTAAGGTACAAGAAAATCACAGAAAATCGGAAATTCATTATCTGCAAGTAACCGTTTAAGGTATATAAAAGTAATTGAACATTTCTTATAAAAAGAAAACAAAATATTATATAGCCTACTAGGCCTAGGCATAAATTTTTTCCAATAAGCATCACTAAATCCTTTTTTTTTTATAATTATGCCGTACGGTAAATAGGCCTACTGTAAAACATATAAAATCAGTTTAACAATATGCTATTAATTTTAGATTATGAAATTTATTCTAAGTAATAATTGCAATATTGCATCATTTTTTTTTTTTTTTTTTACTAAAGATAGGCTATGAAGTCAGAATTAATGCTAAAAATAGTGCACTGAAATGATGTTCGAAAGTGCTTAATTTCATTTAAAAATATTAAACAAAAAATAGTCTGAAAGCAAAGATAATGAAAATCCCTAGACTCAACTTGAGAAAGGGGACTATCGTTGAGAAAAGGGAAAATCCCACGTTAATTTTCAATTTTTTATCTGCACCATGTTGATACATCGCCTAGCCTACTTACGATTTATAATTGTTTGCGTAATCACATTGGTAGACAAATCTCGTCTTCTTCGACACGTAAAAGGTATTCGGATTAATAGATCCGTCTTCATCTTCTAAAAAGACTTCACTAAATAACTTGTTAAACTGTTCCATTGCAGTAGAAATGAGGATAACAGAAATTGACACAACACTTTTTAAACACACTTTTCACCACCGGCACCTAATAAACTTTCCCGCCATGTGTCTGGTGCGAACCCTGTCATCTACCGGTCAGGCAAATCAGTGTATGTGTTCACGAGGTGTGGCAGCACAAGTCAGCCTAATATTGTATTGGTATCTATCGCAGAGACGTAATCAGAAAAAAACAAAGGAGACGGACGGGATTTACACTAATAATAAGAATATGGCCTATTTCTTCACTTTAATATATTTTTTCGGAGTAGTGAGAGATGTAATCACATTAATGAAATAGGCCTATTTATTGAAGTAATAAGAAAAAATAAGGCCCAGGGCCTATCATAAGGTTTCAGACAACAAAATCGAGCAAAATATTGGGAGGGGGGGGGGAGGTCGCCTTTACAGGGGTTTCAAAAAAGAGAAAGGAAAAAAACTGGAGTAATGCATTGTTATAGCCTACATCCTGAAAATTTTCGCAAACGTGAGGGACGGGGTAACCCGAAAATTAGGCACAAAATGATAAAAATGTTGGAAAGATTGTTGTACGTACTGTTCGTTGTATATAATATATACAGGGAAAAATATTTGTTAATTTGTATATTACAGAATAGGGCCTACTGGAATAGTACATTATTAAAATTTATTATATTGAATTTCTGTATTTTAAAAGTGACACGTACACAGGGTGACCCAAAAAAACGATACCAAGTTATGTATTGCAATGTTTTCTGAAATATTGAAGCTAGAAAGTTGAAAAAGAATCTTGTTCCCTTTCAGCTCATGCATGAGTTTATAACAATACGAGCAGTATTACGGCTCCCACCAGTCCCACGGCCGTATTCAGGTATTACTAAAACGTATCCCAAATAAAACTTGCTAATGACAGAATTATAAAAAAAATCTTTAAAGACAAAAATTAACAGAAAAGAATATTTTTATGAATAGGCTATGATTTAACAGTTTGCTTTAGTTAATAATAGCATTCTATATAATTCATCGTATCAAGAATTATTAATGGTTTCCAAAATGTTATCTACCTGAAATGAAGAAGAGATGCCTTGGACATAAATATACTGCTGGGAAATGCATTATCATAAAAAAATACCTTACTGCTAAGTGGTGACCTTCGAGAATACGGTATCTCATAAGTCTGTAAGTCATAATTCGTCATTACAACTGTAAAGAAATGTGATTTGTAATTTTGATTTTTAAATGAATTTTAGTTCTATATTTTCTAATATTATGATCATGTAATTCCTGTTATTTTTTAATTCACGAAGTCACAAAGTCAGCAAGTTAAAGGTTTCAAACAGAGTCGTCAGTATTCTTTTTTGTTGTCAACTTACACTTGAGAATATTATATATTTTTACTATAACATTATCGGTCGCGCTGAATTTTCGTATTTATAACCGGACGACATGTGGACATGATCGTCCTATTATAAGCTTTTTTTTTCTTCGTAAATTAACGCTAATAAAAAGTAAAGAACTGAGTCGTGCGTTGATTACTGATACAACATCCTCTAATAACAACTTCTAACGTCCGCCTATGGTGGCAGATGTGTGCCAAAATAAACGATGAAAACGTTTTTGTTTCCGTAGTAAACACTTGTTTTCCAAGGAACATGAATGTTTTAATCAGTAAACATTTATTTTCCACTGTACTGTAATGATTCCCGCAGTAAACACTTGCTTTCTGAT
>JAQIWE010002544.1:0-13037 GCA_034698565.1 Campodea plusiochaeta | reverse complement strand
CGTACATTGTTACATCAAACAGTCATGTCTCTTACAACAGTTCCCTATTTATCATTATTATTATTATTCGTAGAATATTATACTTTATTTTATTACCAGTTCTGATAGATATACAGTCAGTTGTGAGTTAGATCTGAAATGAAATGGTAATGTGGGAGAATTAAACTCATAGTTTGGACATCGTTGACATGTTGATTTCAGAAATATTCTTTGGAAAATGATCAGAAGTAATAAGATATCATTTTAACGTTTCCTGTAAAGCGATTCGCCTGAAAATGTACTTAAAATATAAGGGAGTGGTAATATACATAAAATTATATAATAACGTAAAATGAGGAAATATCTTTCAATCCTTTAATATTTCTATTGCAAAAAATATTTTGTAACAACCGTATTATTTTGTCACAACCCGATTTCTGTGCAGATACGAGCGTATTATGAAGTAACGTATGAACTTATTATTTGCACGATATATTTCCAAAAGAGACACAATTCTCTTAACATTGTTGTTTCGTTCTCATATCTATATTTCATTTTTCTAATGAGTAAGTTGCTAAGATTTCTTTAACAGCTACACTTTCCTACGGAAACCTTCTCAATACAAACTGTTTAATAAAAACGCGTAGCTGAATATTATCAATTAATTTCTTAAAAGTTATTCAAAACCATCAGCTATGAAAATGTACGCTTTTAGAAGGAATCATTAACAAAATTAGTAATATTCTCAAAGAAGTTCTCACATTACAAGGTTTAGCAAAAATAATATATTTATAACGTAGTTTGAAAATTATAACACTATGAATTAAAGAAAGGTTTGTTGGTGCGGTAAACAAATTGCATTATTTATTCATTAACTATAATATTATTTTAATGTCATCACCGCACATTTAGAAAGAATGGAAGGTTTCTGATTTCCCCTTTCAAACTATAACTTATATTATATAAATTAAAGTTATAACTTTAGATTAATGGCAAAATTTCAAAATAAAATATGTACTATTATACAAATACTATTAAATAATAATAGCAACTTGTATATAAAGAATGACTTCTTATGTGATTCATCTTATCATTATGAAAATCAGAGAATTTTTTTAACAGTATCTGCCATCGTATACAAAACTGCATTGCGTTTTCTTATATTGTTTTTATTTCCTTATAGTTATATCAATAATTGCTGTCATTTCTGTAAAAAAAACTACATTAAACCAAGTTATCAAATAAAAATGGCATCACGTCAAAACATACTAGAAGATAACCTGCAATTTTTAATTTTTTACAATGATTTTTTCATATTTCATTTCATGATAGCTACTTCTCACTTCATGACTGGTATCTGCTCAGTAAACATGAGTACTCAATCGCTTTAGTTGTTAATAACTCCAATGAGTAGAGTGTGGTGCACTCCTCTTTACCCCTCTCATCCCTATCCTAAAATATTCCAGCTTTTCCAACTTTTATTTCAATCAGTTATCCTTTGCGTGGAGTTTTCAGTTAAATCATTATTAATCCCGGATTCATATTATTACGGGGAATAGCCCTTATACTTGTTAGTTTAATTAAAATGCACTCAGAAACAATGAACAGGGTCCGAATTCTAATTTATCCTACTGCATTGTCGGCTATATGATTAGTTCAGCGCAGGATAGATTCAGTTTGTGTACAATATCACTATCTGTGCAGTCAGAGTTACTTATTCGTGGTATTTTATTCATATATTAAGCACATTGATCACAGTTAAACCTGTAAAAGGAGAATGCGATTGATTCAAGCAACTTTGTTTCTGAACTTCGCGACTTTGATAAGTATGTAGGCTTATACTCTGCATGGGCAGTTCTCAAACAAATTATTGTTTCACTTAATTCAAGACGCAGAATTAGCTATATATTTAATTAATCACCGTAAATATTATCACGAGAACTTTCAATAACTAAGTATGGTTAGTGCACAATTTTAACAGAAATATTATTGGAATCAGACTTTTTAATAGGCATTGCATATCCTTTAATAACATTCTGATGAAATTTCCTGAGATTCTGATGTGTTTCCTTAAACATGTTTAAGTTAGTAGACATGTAATCATTCAGTAATATGTTCTTAATGGAAAAAATTTCACAAATATCATATGATAAGAGAGAACTATCAAAGTAAATTTTGCAAAATTTTACAGTAAAATGCAATACGAGTAGGAGTGACGAAGAAATGTTGTAGGTTTTACACACAAGAATGACAAAGTTTTCAAAATTAACTAACTAAATTAACAAAAGCTGTTAAGCTGTGAGATCCTTACAATTAAGAAGAAAGAATTAGAGAGCAGCATTGTGATCGTATAATTAAAGTTTTAAAATCATTATATCAACAAATTGTTCGAGATAATCTGTAGTAATACAAATTGTTGGTAGGATATTCTGCAATTCATATTTTTCGCAGGTATTCTTTCTCAGTAGATAGGAATTTAATTGACATAAACCTATATAAAGTGAATGACACATTAAAACAAGCTATAATCAGAATATCACAGAAATGTTATCAACGTTTTGTTAAAGAATAGACCAAAACAAATGCTGAAAAGCATGTGCAAAATTCTGGCGCATTTACAGGATAGAGAGAATACATACAACTATATGACCAGTGTCTCTTACGTGAAGTAGTTCTTAGAAGTAAGTAAAATTAGGTATTTTAATTCCTATACAATTTACAAAACTATAATAGAATTCGAATCCTATTTGTTTGTGTAACTTGTTCAAATCAATTACACGCATAATACATTATTTTGTTGCTGATCATTAAAACTTTGCATCCAATTATTTCTATACATGAATCAGAGCACTCAAAATGTGTTGTAGTATTGTCGTACAAACTATCAAACCACATCAGATAAAATGATCTGAAAAACTGACTTCATTCAGAATTAATCAGATGAAATATCTGATTAATCACTAAATATCAGAATATGACTGTAAATGTTGGTTTAACATGTACTACCTGAATTTCAATAATGAGAAAAATAAAGCAGCATCTTGGTAATGTGGAAAGTTCTCTTCTTTTATTCAATAAGTTTTGATATTTTGCTGTCAGAGTTCTTGTACCAAAGTAAAATGTAATGATCACCTCCATGAACTGAAAATTTTGGTCCGTGCAATAGAGCATAAGCACAATATTTGGTAAACAATTTTAACGAACTGCATTTCTGGTAACATGAAAACTCTCAAAACTTCAGAATTTCAAACAGCAATAATTTTCGTTTAATATATTATTACATTATTTATTACTTTTTTTTATTTTCCCTTCCCGATACCGATCCTGCTGAGCGTATTCCAGCTCTAAATGTTTTGTACAACCCACAACACACTAACGTGCATGACACGAAAATAGAACATTTATGTTGTATACTTTTAGTTTCAACCAAAAATGTAGGCCACCAACAAACATAGACACATAGAATCAAATTAGGTAATTGTTTTGTATGGAGTTTAGAATTTGATATTATTGAGGTTTAATTGAGGAGCAGTGAAAATCAGTGACTCTTAAAACTATTACTCTCAACATATTTGAACACATAAGGAAAATACAAAATAATTACTACACATTACACAGCTTTTTTGCTGGCAGCATAATTGGCATGATTTTATCAATAATGCATGTTGCACCATTAGAATGGGTTGAGTGTGTGAAAAGTGAATGTGAGTATTTTCTCCAATGTAAGGTAAGGTTAACTCGTTAATACAGTAATTATATCAGATGATAATATGTTTTTCCTGCACTATGAAACAATTTATTTTATCCAACCAATAGGTTTCTGACTTCAACAGGATCCAGTCGATAATATTCATAACTGCATGAAATCTTATTATTTCAGGAAAATGTTACAGGATGGTATTATTGAAAATTATTGAAAATTTTGGTGGAAACTAATTGGTAGAAAATCATAATTTTTACGCAGACTGACTCTACCAGGAATAATACTTTTAGATCGTGGTATATAAATTTTATCTTTAATAGAAAAAAATGAAACGGTACAGACAAGGAGAACGACTTTTAATATTATATAAATCTGAAAATTATATTCCTTAAAACTTCTTATTTCTGACTACTGCTGACTAAAGACCCATTCAGTCTGTGTAAAAATTATTATTGCCAGTTATGTAATAATTTTTAATAAACCAAACGTTTCTTTCAAAACCGCCGACAGGGAAATTTATATAATTAGTCCTCAGTATCAACTACTATTGTATGTAAAGATGTTTTCCATGTATTTCATACAATATAATTATGATGCAACCAAAACTTCAATAAAGTGATATGCTATTGTACTAATGTAAATGATCGTATTTTCCGTTTTATTAATAAAATATTATTATTATTACTAAAAAAATTACACTTGTATATACTGTAGTGGTAAGTCAGTATTTATTATTTCATCTCTTACTGTCTTTTGATGATTTGACAAAATTATTTAACTGTTGTACTGCATTTATTCAAAATAATCACAAATTATTATGCATTATAACATTTTTCATTTCTTTAATATGACATGGAGCAAACTTTATACCGTGAAACATAATACATCACAATCAATCCTCAATCCCTGTTTTTAACTCTACTTTAATTTTAATTATAACCCACCTTCCAAATTAATTATTTTTGCTCTACAGATTATAGTTCCCTCTATGAACAGCTTCATCATTAGCCTCTGACGCAACTAATGGACATCCAGTGTTTAATATGCACTCTGAGATTCTTTTATACGCTTCTGAATATAAATTCGAGCATTGAATACGAGCTAAAATAAATCTTGTGTCTAATCGCTCTTTCTATTGAAAGAACGATCATGAATATTCTTGTAATGCACTTTCAGGAGCAGTGAGTGAAATGACTTCCGGCGACTGATGAATTCGCTCAAGGTACGATGGGTTGCAACTGGCATAGGAATGGAGATTATACTCTGTACAAATGTAATTTTGCATGTCATTTAGGTCAAACGTCATTTTTTTTAATTCTAAGATTCAGTTGAATCATAGGGAATATTAAATTGTCATGCGCACTGTAATGCTCCAACACTTAAAACATTTGTTCTGTTTTAATATATCGCAGGATAAAAGTTACTACCACGTTAAAATTACATGTAAACTTAAACTAAGAATGAGATTCATAAGAGCAAAAAATATTTAGTGTATTGTTTATCTTATATGATAACTACCGTACTATTGGTGCTTGAAGAATATTTTCCAATATGAGATACTCAGTTCACCATTACAATATGTTATTTCAGTTTGTTGAGGAAGATAAAGCTTCAAGAAAAATATTTTTTGTTTTTAAATTACACAAATATTAGAACCTGATACAAGTGCATCTATAAAATACAAAATCAGAATTGTAGTAGATTAATCTCATTCCTAGCATTATTTAACCATTCCTACACAACCTTTGAAGACATTTACACTGATTTATTATTTATCACACTCCATAATATTCAAGAATAAACTTTCATATAGTTTCTGTGAAAAATGGAAGTGTCGAATGCTAAAGTTTCGATCATGATTTGAGTTGAAATTATAAGCAAAGATCGATATTGACTTTTCCCTCCTCCTTTCTGTATAACTCAAGAAAGAGAAATCTGCATAGAAACGACCTCCATTTCGCAATTCAGAGCTTCAGAGCATTAGATGTTCAAAATGGTTCGAAAATTTTTCGATAAAGTTCGAGATATAGAAAAGGAAGAAGAAGAAAAAAATAGTGTTCATTTCTCGGAGAAGAAAAATCTCCCGTAAACATCTCTCCGTTCTAATGGTTGCTATTCATTGAAGCGAAGGGACGCGTTCAAAAATACTTGTGGTGGAAAAACTCAAAAAGGTGAATTCGACTAATGCTTACGAAAAAAGTTGCTATGTCAATATCTCTCACTTCGACTACTCAAGTGCAATGTGCCCTCTTTTTTTTCTCTGAAAAAGTTAGAATATTTTTAGATGTGTATTGAAACGTAAAGGATGTATGGCCCTTCCTTTTCAGTAAGTTTTGAATATGCATGGGTATACTTATTTTATATGACGGTTCAATTTGCGAATGTGGATTTTTGTAGTCGTATGTGAAAAGGTAGAGAAGCTAGAAGAGTTCAAGTTTTCTAAATATTGATCAAGCGGTCAGTGGTAGTCCGTTGGTCGGGCATTAGACTGGGGCGCAGTAGGTCCAGGGTCCGATTGCCGGGCTGCGCCAAATTATTTAAGGGCTGGTAAACCTCCGACATGACTACTGGGGTTCACCCAGCGTCTTATAAATGGGTATACAAGGGGTGAAAACCCTTGGGGGCAAAGACCGACCGAGAATAGTGCTGACCACCATCTCCAATTTCTGTGTCTGGGTCAAAAAAGCAGCATGGACCCATACATCCGTGCACCCGAAATGCCTTCATGGCATGTAGAGGGACTTGTTTACCTTTTAAATATTGATAATTTGGTCAAACCAGCAATTTGGCGCAGAATTACTGTAGATGTTTGATTTGTGGCATAACTACATAACATAATGCAAGATAATAGTGACCATAATATCAATGTAGTAACGAGAAAATCAATTTGTGATTGCGGTATGATATTTATAAAAATTAAGTTAGCCAAATTTTGGGAAATTGGGAATTCAAAAACCAAAACAGACTGCTTGTAGAAAATTTGAGATAGCACCTCTGATTTTCTGTACCATGTTACTCATTTCTTAATACAGATTCAAGTGTCTAAATTAAATCATTTTTATATTTTATGGCTATTTCCTTGTATATGAATGTTACAGTATTTGTTTTTCAGATATTGCTTCACACGTTGTATATTAATGAGATAAAATATGTTTTCCAGAAAGCTGGATCTTTTCACACGCTTAACCCTGCATGAGCATGTACTCCGCACAAACGAGCACATTTTATTCCTGTGCATGTAATAATTTCATAGTAATGTTTTAGAGAAGTTGTAACAAACGAAAGAATTATCTTATTACACTGAGTATTTCCGAATCGATTATAACACATTGAATTTTTAAAGAACTGTAATACCTGCAATTAAATAGAAGATTCGACAGCAGGTACAAAATTATTGGGAGTCCATAAAAGTTAGTATAGTTTTGAATGTTGATGACATAGCCATTTTGTACTTTCTTGTTCCCGCCAGTTCCTCCACAGTGGGTAGTGGAGCCACTCAGCGATAAAAGTGCTCTTCTGGGAGAAACAGTTTTTCTTCATTGCCAAGCGGATGGCTTCCCAAAACCACAAATCACATGGAAAAAATCTGAAGGTAAGGGAAGTCTTTTTATACCTTGTAATAAACCCAATTGGGATTTATGATAGCTTTTTATAGCTGATAGTAATTTGTTAATGATGGCGAGTTTCGATTATGGGAACTGGAATTGCCACGCATAGAATGAAGGTTTCCTATTCCTTCTAAAGTACGAGATAATTTGCTATGGAAAAGTGGAAAGAATATAATCATAAGGTTCACGCTGGAGGGTATTTTTTTATGACGGAATTATTAAATTTTAATAATGCATTTAAAATAAACGATCGAAGAAGAATGAAATTATTGACATTTTGAAGCGAAAGAAAAATCTGATTATACTCATAACATTTTAACTTTGTAATATGAAATGAGTGAGAAAATTATATTACTAATATCACGAAGAAAAATATGTGTATTGTTCATTAAAATTATATCTGACTCTGATACTCGTGCTGGTCAAAGGAATATTTTAAATTAATTTTGCAACGCGTAAAAAAATAATTAATGTAAATTAAATGTTTTAAAATCTAACATTTAATAACATACTTAACATTATAAAATCAGAAATGGAAAAGAACTTATAAGTGGTGTTCATGATGTGAACTTTAATTGCAGATCATTGAAAATATTTTCTAAGTCTGACTAACTTTTACATACATTATTCCAACCTATAATTATAATAATACTGGATAGTTATCAAATTATTGTCAACCCCATTCTTTGTTGCATGGGAAGGTTTCAAACATCGTAAAATAGTTTGCCATTAATTTTCACTGAATCCCTTTTATTTATAGTTATTAAGTAACAGTTCAAAGATTTTTCATATTATTTTAGATTTGCGATCCTTTATTGAAAAAATGATAACTATCACAATAAACTTGCTATTATTATTCCAACATCGCATTCTAAAATTACTTTTGTAGTATTTAAATCTATATGTTATGACGTATTTTGTATAGGTAATTATGCTTAGTAATTAGATCCATCAAATATTTGAGAAAAGGAAAATATTTATTGGGATGATATTATTTGTACATTGGTATGCTCCTATCAGTAAGAAAATTAATTTTAAATTAAAATAATATTCTTGAAGAGGTCCTACACATATTAAAGTGGTAAGACTCGAGACCAAGTTAACCTAAACGAATGTACATTATTTGTGTCCATTAAGTACAATACACGACAAAAAAAACGATAATCTGAAATTTCTCATAAATTTGTAGTTGTCATGTTTTATTCTCCTCCCATGTATCAAATAATATATTGTGCTGTTGTTTTATCCAACATTCTGAATCTTCGACTCGCTGCAGTTTTTCCTAGAAATAAGATTGAGCATTTTTCTTCTTCTTTTCCTTATTCCCTGTGCTCCACTCGGATGATTAATTTACGGATTACTCATCTGTCAGAATCTCTGTGCAAAACGTGATTACTCTAACTGCTCCTGGTGATTTATCAATGGCAAAATGTGATGGGTTTGAGTGAGATTTATTTGCTAACCTATACAAAAGAATAAGCTGTGTATTCTTGTACATTTTGTCACTTACGTTGTCTGTTTCATACAGTTACTGCTGTTGCTTCTTGCAGTTAATAGTGGAAGCATCTGCTCTGGAAATTTTTTCATCAACGTCCCGTTTCACCTTGTGTTACACGATTACTTGTTTCATTGTTGTTTACTGTATAAGTGTATAATCATATTACTTTGACTACTATGATATATATTTTTTGGTCCCACTGGTGCCGAAATTTTTCTTGTTTTTAATTTGTTTTTCTGTTGCAAAGTTAATCATTTCATTTATATCACATAGAGATTGCACTGTGTTTCTTGTCCAGTAGATGTGTAATGAAGAGTTATTACTTCTTCTATAATTATTATTGATAACATTTTTGCAGTTTTTTTTTAATGAGAACAAAATAATCATTGTGGAATATTACAACTTCCTAAAATTAATAACTTTTTATCATGAGTATCTACGGTGTACATGCCACTCACCCATGTACTTCATCTATGTGAACAAGATTTCAATTTTCTTGATTTAATTCCAGAGAAAAATATATTACATTGTTACTGTACTGTAAAATAGAAGCACTTTCCATGTATTCTGTCACTTTATATTGGTAAGGAATTTATTTCATTTACTTTTAAATCAATTGCGTCACTCACTATGTGAAATACGCTGAAGTTGTCAACAATAAAATCAATCTTAATGGTTAATGTTATTTAAAGCGACAGAAAGTGTCTGTCTAAATTTTGTACTGTATAAGTCAATAATTTTGCAAATACTGAGAATCGTTGCAAGAGTATAAAAATTAATTCCATCATAATTTAAAACTTATCATAGTCGTGTCATTAATGTAAACCGATACCACATGTAGATAACAATAAAAAAAACAGCATATTCGATTTAATAGTTTTTTGTTATCATCACCATTATTATTATGCGTATTTCATTCCCTTTCAAGTAACTTTTAAAATGCGCTGTAGATATTTCATCGGTGCCCGTGACACTTCTAATAATATTTTCGATAAATTAATTTCTTTATTACATATTTGTTTAATATTAATATTGAATTTATAAACTATTGTTCTTAATAAATTTCTAAATATGTTCTGAAGTTCTATGTATACAATAAAGAACGAAAACTTCCTTTCTATTGCGATTTTTTTTTTTTTCAATTATACTTTTCACTGACGCATTGAGTAAAAATGATATTTTTATATCACTAATTGAGTTTGCCATGGTCGATAAAACAAGGTTTACTATATGTTTTTCCCTCATTGATTAAACTACAAGTTTGTCCTCAAAGTCACCTAGGTTTCTAATTTTGAATGCCTACATTCAGTTTCTCGAATTTATTTATTAATTTTCTTCGGAACATCATGGCGGACATTAACCAAGTTTTCTGGCTGGAAACACCTTGTCCACATAAAAAAATCTGAAAAGTTCTGTACTCAAAACTGAATTAGGTTCCGGACTTTGAATATCTTCAATCTTTCGAATTTGTTTCCTGATTTTTTTTTTTTTTTTCGCAGAACAACTTGCGAATTTTAACCAAATATTGTAGTAGTATTGCCATCATGTGAAGAGTTCTGCAGCAGTCAATCTGACCTTGATTTTACATTTGTAATTTCCATCTTCAAACATTTCTTTTCTTTGTAATAATTCATTTCAAAATTTTGGATTAGACCACTCCAAAACACAATAAATACTGGATTGACGTTTCGTTTGCTATATTATCATACAAACATTTTCAAAAAACAAAAAAAGTATTTTATTGTGTTTTGAAGTGGTCTATTCCATAATTTTGAAATGAATTATTATCAAGAAAAGCCACTGAATCTCCGAAAATCTATCAATTTCTTTTCTTTGTATTTGTATTTCTTCCGGAACAAATGCAGCGTTATAAACGTAAAATACTTTACAAGAAGAGACACTGAAAAATTAAAAATAAGATTTTCATCTTTTCCAGGGGAAATAATTTGACTCATGTTTTTCTTCCTGTCGTATTTTTGAACTGCCTGGGAGAGTTGAGAGGTCGATTTGTCATTGGATATTAATAGTACAATTCTGTTATTACAACTCCCTGAATAAATTAGAACATATTAAGTTTCAATATAACAATACATACCGACTTCCATATATTTCGTAAGTTTTCTTTGTGGTTTTTACTTCAGACCATTTAATACTTTCAACAAAAGATAGCTCTTTCACTATTTAACATGTCCTTTAGGAAGATTTCTTAATCTTTTTACACTTTCCAACTAAAGGTTTCTCTGTTGTTTTTAATTTTTTTTTTTTTTTTTAGAAATTATTGCATATTTCTGTTCGTTGATAGCGTGAACCAGCATAAATATGTCATGTTAATAAAGAATAGGTTTTTTTAATACTCATTTATTTTGAAGCTCTTCCTTTTTGTTATCAGCAATTTCAATCAAAGAAAACAATACGTCAAAGCAAAGGATTGTTCCCAATAATTGAATCTTGATTTGAATTGCAGCATCCGTTTACTCACTACCCTTGTAAAGTAAGTCTTATTGGTTGAGAGAGGAAAAAACTGTTCATCACGACACTGTATGCTCTTGATTGAATTGAATTGTTCCAACACTTTAAATGGAAATGGACATTGGCAGAGAAGATTTAAAGGATTGAATTTTAGTTTGGTCAAATGTAAAAGAGGAAATAGAGAATACAAAATCATATAATCAAATATGTTATGTACGTAGAAGTCTTAAAGAGAAGTTCCGATGGAAAGTCAAATACCTTGGTATCTAAAAGTTAAATTTTCCCATAGGCCAATATGAGAAATGTTTCAGATTTATTTATAGGAAGATTTTTTTTCTCATGAAGCAAGCATAAAATGAAATAATGTTGATCACTTGAAAAGCTAAAATGATCAAAACTAGGAAAATTCATAGGCACAAATCTCTTATAATAGTATCTGCTTCTACAAAAATTTACATAAAAATGTGGATAATACTCTTATAGTTGGAAGTAGAGTACTTGAAGATTTTAATTACTAATATTGAAATGCAGAATGGCTTTACAGTGCGTTACCGTGACGATATCCGAGAAGTATCGAACAGTCCTGAGTAAACAACATCCTTTACGACAACAAGGTACCAACGTCTTTGGTTCCGAAACTCCAGAACCTCAGAATATATTTTACATTGTGTAATATGAATTACGCACAGGTGGAAATTTGAAAAATGATAAATGCAACTCAAGTGGGATTCGTGGAGTCATTTCCAACAAAGACTAAACCTTTACTTCCAGTCTATAAGGAGGTTCTAGCATGCATATCTGATATCATGCATTGAAAATATACAATTTGGTAAAATCTTCATGAAGAAGAAAGTTTTCATTCTCCACTTAAAGTAGTGAGCCAACACTTTTCCCCATTTCATGAGAGTAATTTCGTTATTATTTTGCATCAAGAATTTCGATTAACTGTCAATTACAGGGGAAGTCAGTTTGACAGAAAAGTATTTTTTTATAACGAGGAGGAAATTCGTTCAACTAAATCGTTTTGCTTTTCGTTCTTCGTTAAACCGGACGTTCCTTCTTGTTTCCGTCCGTTCCGTATAGTTGAGTAAAACTGGAATGGAGCGAAATAAAATTGAACAATCATACAGTATGTTTGGAAAGTATAATAGAAACATTTGAAATGAGTTTTTGAGTATTAGATAATAAATATTACTTCATGATATTATCACCAAAACCATATATTAGATTTGTAATATCATATACGTAGTTATACTCTACATTGTGGATAGTGACTTCAATAAAAAATCAGTAATGAAATTTGATAATGTAAATAATCTGAATTTGTGTGATATGATTTAATACTTTTTACCTTCATTTGTTATTCTTCGGAAATTTCAATATTTATGTTATTTGCAATAATGTCAGTATCCTGTTGAATACACATAGACTTTCATATAATTTGTGTTCCATAGCTATACTCAAATTAGTATAAGCGAATTTATAATTGTTCCATAAACATCACATTATATCATTCTAAATATTTATATACACGATATGGCGTTCAAATTGAATCATAAAAGTATCTTAGTTATATAACATTCATGAGTGTATATAGTTCAATATTCAGTAGAGCACACTGGAATTTCTTAGATATTGTTAACTCAAGGAAATTGTGCAAACATTTTTCTTTCTATCAATTTTCCTAAACAGACTCAATGAACTAAATGAAATGTTTTTAACTGACTACTTTACATTGGAAAATAAATTAAGAACAAGAAAAATTTCGGCTCAAGTGGGA
>JAQIWE010002543.1:0-13038 GCA_034698565.1 Campodea plusiochaeta | reverse complement strand
TTGGTAAAGGTAATCAAGGAATTTCTCAATAATAGGGTACCTCACAGTTCCAAGAATGATACAGTTTAATTATGTTGATTCTTCTCATTAGTATCCCTTATGTTATATCAATTAAATATTTTAATTCTAAAGAAAATGACGAAACAACCGAAAAAGGAAATATGAGCTGTACAAAATTCTTGCAACTTTTTTTTCATGTCAGGTTTTGGGAAAAAAAGCTGGAGCACATCTGCTATTGTAGGTATCACCACAAAACTATATATGTGTAAATAGGCAATTGAATGAACTTTCAAATGTTTTTTTTGATTTATTTCAAGTCTGTATCTTCAGTATATCACGAGTAATTGCAAGTTCTCAAGTAGGTGTAAAGTTTTTTGGACCACCCTACATATGTAATACACATTCAATGCATGGTGTAGTAGTGTTGTTGCCGGTGAGAAAACTTTTTATTATTCTGACATAAAATATTATCCACTTTGCATTTTCTTAAAGTTATTAAAGAATAAGACTCTTTTTCCGGTTTGCTTTATTTGGACACTTACATTGTCTCAACCATTGCCAAGCTTACCGAATTTGATTATAACTTTTATATATAAAAAAGATCTCGTTTATCGTAATTGTCATTACTTGTTATTCCACTAAAGAAACGTGTGATATCCAAAACTGATGCTTGATTAATCTGGAGTCCCTTCTCTTTAAAGACTCCAGTGAAGCAAGAGTGATATCAGATATAGTGATGCAATCACTTGGTCATACTCACGCTCTCTACAGGGCTTAATTTTAGTGTTTTGGTTGTATGGAAAGTACACGTTTCTTTTAGTGGAATAGACCAATAGTTCGTAGCTTTCGGATTATTCTTTCCCTTAAAATAAGATTTTCATGAGGGATTTCTAAAATAAACGCAATTCTGTAGTACAGACAAAATTGAATCATGATAGTAATTTATAAGTTACAACGAGGTAGAAATAAATAATAAAGAAATTGAATAATTGTCTAAAGTTTTTCCAATAGTAATATATATAAGTTAGAATGATATTGGAATATTCTGAAATAATTTAATTTACATCATAATGTGACGGAACTGAATATGGAGAACATAGTCTATAATTTAATTAAATGACTACTGCTCCTCGATTTCAACTTCAAATATTTACGAGTAAACTGTCGAAACAATAACACACACAACCAAAAAAAAGGAATTCAAAGATTTCATATGGTGTACGTACCAATCAGAAACTTGCCAAGGGCATCATTTCAATTTTTGCAAGAGTTGTATTTTTTCACATGCTACAGAAAACTTGAGCGACTTTTTGGGGTTTTGTATCACGGAAAGTGTCATTTTAAGCAATTTATACACCGGTAGTATGAGATTTATTTTAGTAAAAAATGTTATATTTTTTCTATCCCTATTTAAAATTAAATGATTCTATTGAAATTATTACTGCCCCCTCTCCCCATAAGTCAGCGCGCCTACGTACCCGCACTCCCCAATGAACTTATCCCTGATGAGAGCGTATTCTTTATTTTCTATTATATTACTTCTGCTATTGACGCGCAGGATGCTAGTATCTCACTCAAGCTGGTTTGCGAGAAAAAAAAATGCCTAATTCTAGTAACTTAATGGAAGAGAATAACGGTACTTTTGGAGTCCCGTTGCATTATACACGTAATAATGATTTTAATGAATTCCGTCTGTGTTATACGGTATAATACAAAATAAAATGACAATATAATTTTTTTTAAACTTTGCATTATGATGTGTTCTCTGGAAGGTCTGTTTAGAAAATTTTTGATGAGTTTTATATTTTGGGTACCGGTAATTTCAAGTTATTTATAGATGAAATATCAGAATGTAGTATCGATCTAAACGATTATATCTCCCTATACAAACAGTATTTGGCTCTGTATTTTGTAAAATAACATTAGTTAAAGGATGTTAAAAGTCTGTCAGTAGTCTAATATTTTTTACTCTCAGAAATATTATCTTTTATAATTTTATATAAACGTTTAAAGTGAACAAGAAAATTAATTTTGTCTTCATTTTTATAGTAGTCTCTAACATAATAATGTCGGTAGCTATAATGTGTTTGAATTTTCTAGCACTAAAACGTCATTCGGTCATCGTCGTTTTTGTGCTAGAAAATTCATTTCAAATCACTTGTTAAATCATGCATATACATTTTAAAGAATTTCTCGTACCTAAGTAGGCCTATACCTATGTTTGTAGAAATACCTAGGTCTATGTAAAAATTGATCTGATATTCTTGCGTTTTTTTATCATTGCCATTCATTATTTTGTGAAAATTTCTGATGAAGAAAGCATATATGTTTTTCTAGTAAAACATGTGAGGACGATACAGCAAATTTACCAAATTATGACATACCGGTATATCATTAAAAGATGCTAAAGCCTCTCATATTCAAACTCGACACTTAAAAAAGTATTTTTGAGTATTTCTAAATAACTTGAATGACATGAACCTTTCAGATGGCAAAAATAATATTGGGTGGTCAAAATTTTAACCTTTTTGTTGAGTATACAGTAACCTCTTTAATATTTATATACAGTATAGTAATACTATCGTTATCGTAGATTATTTTTGAAGAAGATAATGTGATATTCTGAAAGAAAATTTCTTATTTTTAACTGACATCTTTTCATTTTAAGGCATTGCAAACAAACTTTTAGATATTTCTCTGTAAAATCAAATAAAATCACTTTTGGGGAAAAAGCGTGCATGAGTTAGTGCCAAAAATGCCTATCGCTGTGCTGAAAAGTGTATCCAGAAAGAAAAGCATGAAAAATCACGCATAAAATTATGATCTGGCAGACAATAGTCTATATCATCTGCAAATATTTTCTCCAATGGAATAAATATTCTGTTTATGGAAGTGAAAAAATAAATTACTCCTCACTTCGAGTTCAAGTTTACCTCAAGTTATTTAGAGATTATAATAATAATTATTTATCAGTGTTCTGAAATTAATAGAAATATTTGACATACATTATTTTCCTTGTACCTTTTATCTACATTTTTATTTTTATTAGAAACAACATTTTTTTCCTGCATATTACGGTTATCGTGCTATCGCCTATAGATAGCGGTAGCACATTTTCATTACATTCACTGAATTTTAGCCTCTTAAAGTTTCTTTCAATAAAGTATGTTTATTTTTAAAAATGAGTTAAGTAAGATATAACTATGACTAAGCTGAAGTGTTTTGTAGAATCAGTAGTTCAAAGAGTATACGGAACAAGCTTTATTAGTTATATGGATATCCAATTATCATATTACAATATTCATATTAATGGTCACATTATTTCCCTAATATAAGTGTACATTTTTTACATTTTATAACGAACCATTGGGCTCAGGCTATATAACGTGTGAAGTTAATAACAACTCTTAACTTTAATTGAAATGCTTAAATCAAGAATTCCACCAGTTTCTGCAACATACTGCCATTGTCATATATATGAATCAACGAGGGTGTTTCAAAGAACAAATTTCATCTGGCGACCCCCCCCCCCCCCACCGGAGATATTTGTGTCAAAGTCTACAAAAAAATAAGTAGGTCTACTCTAAGAGTATAGAAAAACGCGGCAGTTATTACAGAATAATTTTCTGTTCGATTGGAATTTGAAAAAGTCTTCAAACAACTTTCACTAAAACTTTGGTGATTTGTAAAAAAATACCAAAAAGTGTAACCCTTCACAATGCAAAACCCTAATATTTCACAATAGAACTTTGTTTTCGTAACATCTTTGTTCTCGATATATGGATGTTAACTGTAATTTGGACAAAAAATTGATCCTCCTAAAAATCCAGTGATTACTTAAACATAAAAATACTTACAAAAGCAATTCCTAATGTTTCTCTCACATCGTCATTAGTAGAATCTTCAACCCAACCTTTCCATTTCACTAAACCAATAAATAATTCATCATTATTAATCCAAGCAACTTCATCGCCAATACAAATACTTCTTCCTGATGCCATTTGAAAATAAACAACTAACACAAAATACTAAAGGAAAATCAACAACATAATATTATATGTCTCACAGCTGTGTGTACTCTTCTCATTTCATATCACTTGGAGCGGATTTAATATTTTGTGATAAGGCTTATTAATGATTAGTGTTGTTATTTTTTTATAGTATACATGTGATTGCTAATAATACGTAACCTTTGAATTGTATATGATTGGTCTTGAATTGAATTCTGAGAATTTAGATTAGGTAGGGGTTACGGGTAATTATTTTACTGTTGTTATAGACTTCAATTTTTTAACTTAATTTTTAAGAATATAAAATTTTGAAATTAATCTTTAATTATATGTTTTAATAATATATTGAATTATGCAAAGTTAAATTAAAATATTTTTCTCATTCTTTAAATAAAAAGCTACTTTATTTCTTTTAACGTTTTCTTATAATAACGACACTACTGGGAGTACTGAAGAAGTGAAGATATAATTATAATTATACACACTTGAAATAAAAATCAAGTTCAATCAATTTACCACTGACTGTTACCATATAATAATGGTTCTATGGTTTTCTATGAATTAAAAATAATTAAGTAAGTGTTTTCAAAGCTTCAATCCCTCCCACCTAAAAAAGCTGCTTTCATATAAGAAAATGTTTTTCCTCTTTCAAACCAGCTACTGTACGAACTCTAACCCAATACAAATTCTGTGGCAAATTCAGTTATCGCACTGTATAAAGGGGTACAGTGGCAATGGAAGCTGACGTTTGTGATTTTTTTAGTCCGCTTATTACCTCCAATTTAGTTCTAATCAATGGACGCTTTACACAATAAATGAACTTCAAATGAACTCAAATTATTTTTCATGAACCTTCGTATGACAATATTAGAAAGTCGGCATAAAAATTTCACATCAGCTGTCCACTTTCTTCCAATTTTTTTCAACTCAAAGAAACCTACAACTAACAATGATGCTAAAATATTTTCAATGATTATAAAGTTATTGTGAGTGAAAGTGTAAGTGGGAATTCGAGATACCAAGCAGCAGTATACGGAGCATTGGGATATTTTACACAGACTATTAGGGGAGCGAAATCCTGATAATGAGTGGAAAGTTATTGTGAATTTTTCTCCTGGATTTCTTGGATGCCCAACAGGAGTTCATTGAAAATTAATTAATTGCTTGTTGTAAAAAGACGATTGATTATGAGGTAATTGTGGAAACACCTGTGCTGCTGGTCTGAAGTTCTCTCTATACTCTCTACCTTATATTTTGTAATTTATGGATTTCTGAGTTGGAATATAAAAGTGGATTATTGTATGGAAGTGGCGACAATTTTTTCACATGTACTCCTTTCTTATGGACTGATACAAAATGTGCTAGTAGTGTTTTCACAATAAAAGTTGATGGATGCCATACTTTAGAACGTTAATCACACAGGTTATTAATAATAATAACAATCGGCAAAAGTAGGCTACTCTCAGATGCAGATATTTTTGTTGACATTTACCGTGGTATTTATTTTAAATTTCTTCAATTGAATTCTGTAAGCTGATCGCTATAGGAAATGCTTTTCAAAAATTGGTTGGAGATTTTTGATCCAAGATCATTTTACCTAGAATTTAGACAATGTTGGCTTACTTGTCTTTATAAAAGATTAGAAACTTTGATTAATTTAATTGGACCCTATAAAGTATTAAGCTATGAATAGCAATATCTTATAGTCGAACTTGCAATATTATACGATAAACAAAACAGCTGAAAGTCTCACAGTCCAAATGAATATTAGTTTATAATTATTTTTTATAAAGACGATCCTTTTCCACAGTACATTAGTGCATTATAACATTTTAACAATACTTTAAAAACAGAATTTTAGTGAATTAAGCTTTCTTTTTCAACAGCAAAATTATATATGCAGGCATAATATAATTACTGGTTCGTGTAATATAACTATATCAGCAATAAGAAAATCGAATAATAGTAATAATAAAAAACTCCTTAGTGTGATAAAGTAATACGAAACTCTGAAAGCTGAAAACGTTATTTTACAATAAGTGTCTTGAAATCATATTCGTTTTATCGTACTGTGAAATATACTGATTTAACAGAGATTTTAAATAAAATTTAAAGTCAGCAACATGACTTTTGAGGTCAAATGATTATAACTTAATAGTCTTAGCTCAATTTAACTGCTGATATTCTGTTATACTTGCACGTATCAAATGCACTTTAAAATCTAGCACGTTCCTGTGTTACACTGCTTATTATTTGAAGAAATTAGTTGTGCAACAGTTGCAAGAATAATGGTAAGTGGAAATAAAATCTGTTTACTTTTTGTCAATAAATTATTTTCATTTTTACATTGTTGGCGATTCCTCGCCCATTCTACAGTATCAGAATCTATACTAAAATGAGGCGTAAAATAATATGTTCAATAAACATTTTGTTCACCCTTATTGGTTTGGCTTCAATATAGAAATAATCCAAATGATAAAAGAAGATTCAGTAATTACATATCGTCATTTGAATATTCTTTGATATGTTTGAACATACTATTAAATACAGTGTATCTCCGAAACGAAGTTATAGCAAGGTATTTAAAATTTAATTTTCTAACTTTCATATGGCATTAGTTATTTTTTAGAAGATATTGTTGAGAAATACGAGACGAATCACCCATTTTGAAATTTGAGAAAAGAATAGGTCTACTATATACAATTTTTTATTATTATTCACACAAAGTAATTTAGAAATAACAGTAATTTTTTAACGTAATCACTGCGATATATTTTCCTGAACAAACTGTTTATGAAAGTTCATCTGCTTGTATATTGATCGAAGAAATATAACCTAGAACATAAAATTATTCATCGTTATTCATCTGCAATTCTTCGAGCAAAATTCTCGAAACTGCTGCTGATCCAATCCTCAGTAACTACCAAAAAATGGCAAATCAGCATTATATAGATTTCTATTAATCTTTCTCGTGAATGAGTTGCCTTCTTTGAAGAGCTTCATTATCATTGTATTTTTGACTATACGTTTAAGATCTATTATAAAAATAACTGTAAACAATATAGCCATCAACTTTACCTCTTTCTTAATAATCAAAGTAAGTAGATCCCAGCACCATCAATGATAAGTAGATCCCAGCACCAATGATAAGTCAGCTTACAATTAAAATCTTACAAAATTATGAGCAGAAAATAGGCAAATTGTAATTTCTTGTAAGAAGTATAGAAATTAATGCTTTCTAAATTAGAACAGTAAATTTAATCTTATCAAATAACACAGAACCAACCGAGAACCAACTCACGGTTCCATTTTAAATAAATGATTTCTTCGAGTGGTCACCCACTCACTGACTCATGAAAATGGTGTATAAACTTTCTGAATACCACCTGAATACAGATGAATTCCGACTGAACACCGAAATTCGGTGTACATATTTTTGTGAAGTGGTTCACCGGTTCACCCCTCGGATTTCTTATACAAAAGAATGTACACATTTTGAGTACCGGTATATATCTCAAAATATACAAAGTGACCGTTATACAGTATACCTTTCAAATATCATAATCGGACAATATTGTAAAATTGATAATTTCTTACATAGATAATTTTTATGAATATTTCTTAATTCTACTACTTGATATAAAAATCTTCATCATATTAATATTTTTTATTTCAGTTGCATACACCTCGTTTATCACAAGGTGATTTCACACAACATGGATCTCCGTGTCTCCGAAATAACAGCAGTATTCCCAAACAAGATCGAATGATGAGGTATGGAAGATTTTAAAAGCGTATATTTATATTAATTATTATTAAAACCTAATGATTTCAATTAATGATGTTCCAGAAATTTATAGTTACTGAAAGAAGTAATGCTTGTTGCGATGTTATAATTCATGTTAAAAAATATTTATAAAGTTAATGCTATAACAGTATATGAAATGATATTATAACTATTAATTATAAGCGATCTTAATTTTTTTTGTTAAAATAAAAATTCCTCTATAAAAGTCTAAGAGTATGTCTTCCTGAAAAAGGTAAGAGAAAAAATTAGAATTTTTGATTTTCTTATGAGAAAATGTAAATTTTGACTGCGCAGAACTTCTATCTCAGAGTAAATTTTACTCAGAGTCAGCAAATATCGCGCTAAAATATACTGACCTTTTTCAGTGATGATATTAGCGTTTATGCAGGTAAACGCATTTCGAAAAAAAAAAAAAAAAAAAAAAAAAAATTTTTTTTCTTTGGTACTGTAATTCTTTAGTTCAATAAGATAATAAATGATTTATTATTGCTTGAAAAAGAAAAGAGATTTCTTTGAGAATATCAATCATACAAATGGTAGGAAATTCCATTCTACCAATGCATATTAATTTTAAATAGAGTTGCCTGATAATGAGCAAATGTATCGAGAAGAAGTTAATGAATGTTAAATAACAATCATTAATTAAATCAATTATTTCGAAGATATCTTACGAGATCAGGAACTAACCATTAGAAATTAGCACAGTTGTTTTAAAGCTTGGTATGACAAATTTTCGAACTTTTCAGAAGGCGAACCAATACAATTTTTCACTATAACAACGTATTATATAAAGCTTTTACTGTCATTGGAAAATGATTTTAAAATTTTGGAATGTCTGGCATATCGTGTATATTTTTTAAGTGTTTTATCATAGTTTGTCAAAATGCAGTAGCTTATAACCATCAGAAAGTGTCGAATTCCAAAATCGTGTTTTATCAGTGCAGTAATATATATGGAAGCCATTCCTTTTAAAACGAATATTTAACGGACTTTCAAATGGTTGTTTCCTCTTGTGCACATTGAACTTTAAACTGTTAATTATTAGCTTTATATATTTTTGGGTGAAAAAATCAGAAAATTTCAACATATATTATATAATTATCTTTTTCTTTATAGTTTCTCTATACGCGAGGAAGGCACACCAGATCCACCTGTTCGTATAGTAGTACCATATACCTGGACTGTCTATCGTTTAAAGAGGGAAATGTTGGAACAACTTTTCAACATTCCTGCCACACAACAAGTTCTCATGGTAAACAGCTACATAATGGTGGACAGAACAACTGTTGGTTACTACAAAGATTTTGTCAATGGTGAGTGTATCATGCTATCTAGAAGTAATAACTCTACTATCACTACGAGTTGTGGTCACAGGATTACTTCTCAAAAGCCTGCTGCGAATCCTGAACGGTCATCAGAAACTACCATCAATGCCATAGCTACTGAGGATACGAGTATTACAGCTACGTTGAGACATCGGATAACAAATCTAACAAATGACATCACTACGTTTCTTGGACGTTCATCAGAAACTACCACAAGTGCTGCCCAACCTAATAATGAGGTAATAATGAATACTACAACTACGGTGAGACACCGAAGAACAAATTTAGCAAGTGATAGCATCCCCAATTCTCAGGATTCTATATCATCAACTGATTTGTCATCAAGAACAAATGTTGTTCACACTCCTGGTGAGTAATATTTTACAACTCCAGGTTGTTTCGAAAAGAACTGCTTTGTAGCAAAATATAAAATCTAAAATTAAAGATTACGTCATTATACAAGCATCACATATAATGTTACTATTAAAATTCAGTCCAAGTATCTATTGAGTGGAATGTCAAAATCATACAAATTTAAACTTTTCATAATAAGCACTCGCGCAACGTGGTAATTTAAAATAATACGAAGAGAGTGCAATAGGCTACGCTAACGCAGTTCTTACACATTTTCGTAAATAAGAGAAACAATTTAAAAAGAAGTTTTATTAATACCAAAAAACTAGAAGAATAATATAGATTGATCGAAATGCTTTGTATCTGTTATAGAAATGGTTAGTATTATGGTCTGTTATAGTGCGTTAGTGTAGCGGCAAACTGTTATAACAATATATTAGTATATGCTGTGATTTAAGTCTATTATCTGTTCTGAACTTGATGGAGAAAGTGAGGTGCACATAATTACGATCATTTTGACAAATATACTAATTCTTCGAAGTGACATTAAAGTAGGAAAATATTTAAGTGTTATTTACTTCATAGTCGCGGTATTGTAATTTTTGGTATAGCGAAATTTATTACGCTTCTTACACTTCTTGTAAATTAATATTAACGAGCATCGGTAGCATGGTGCGCCGCCTGTAGATAAATTCAAAAGTGAGATGAGATTTCGCTATTTAAGGATGAATATCACTCCGAATATCACTGAAACTGAAAGTAAAACACTGAAAGTAAAATAGACATCTCAACGTATTCAGGAAGAATAGAGAAACCTAAAACTACTAAGTGAGATATCTCTCAATGAAACAATAATATATCAGTATAAAAAGACAAATTGTTAACTTGGAATTTTCCACGATAATTATTAATATCACTATTTTAAGATAAGATACCTCTCATTTTAGAGTGATATCACTCTCCTTATATAGATATCACTCTTACTGTGCTGATATTTCTCTTCCTTAAAGATACCACTCACTATTGGATTTTATATACAAACGGTACACCATACGGTGGCTACTGGTTTAATCATTGGTATCTTCGTAATCTGTAGCATATTGCTCATCATCGTAATATTTTTCATAGAGAGATCAGCAGAAAATAGTCCATCAATGCGCAGAACATTCTCATCTCCTGATTTACGTTCAAGAGATTTGTCAGGCATAACTACGCGTAGGAGAAGACAATTACGTCCCCTTAGAAGGTCAGCATCAGCAACCAACTTATCTCCAATTCAAAGATATCCGACTATACAGGAAGATCCTCAACAAGAAATAAGTCAGGTCAGTTGCTGTAATATTAACTAGTATTAATTTGAGGATAATTTTTATTGTGTCATGTGACTTATGCTATTTTTTTCGAACGAAATTAATTTAATGATGATTTCTAATGATCAAATGTTGCCATTATTTGCATCGATTGTACATGAAAATGATGAAACACTATTTTTCCTGTATTATTTTGTAAATGAAATTGGAGAAATTCATCAGGATAATAATAGTTTTTGCACATCATTATTTTGTATTTGAGTGCACTATTCGATATTTGAAATAGTATGAAATAATTTTCATGACATTCAATATTAGGGAAAGAAATTAGCAATGTAACTGTATCGTGGTCAGTTAATTTTTGTACTAATTTTAATTTTTCATTATATTTACAGATATCATCACCTGAAGGTATCTCAAGGAACATTGTGTAAGTATAATTGTAGTTCTCCCAGGTTTTAATAACATAAATCACTTTATATCACCACATACTAATTAATAAGATAACTTTGGTATATTACTTTATGTAGGCTTTTTTATTTTATTTTTTCTTACTACAAAAATCTTTTTAAAAAACAACTTATTTTTCAATTAGAAATTTCTACATTTTATTATTATTGAATTATTTTTATATTTTTGAAAGATAAATGGGTGGTGCAGCATAACCTTTAGCTACATATGTAACCAAACTAGACATGCATTTTAATGTGACAGAATAAAACAATTAAAAACAAAAATTGCATTTGGAGGCTACAGTATTGACATAATATTCAAAGTTTATAGGCTGTTGTATCTTCTGAAAGGAGAGTAATTAAATTGATGAGTATTCTAATGTTTGATTATTATCAAGAGCAACTAAAACAGAAACAGAATTTTGTTTTAAAAGGGAAGTGACCCTATGTGTTCTCTCCACGCACTTCTTGCATCTTTTATGAACGTTCTTCTTATTTAAAATTTTCCACAGGGGCTGCTGGACGTGACAGTATAATTAGATAACTTCAAACTCAAAATCACCGATTAATTAAAAAAAACACAAAGTAAAACCAAAATTTCCGTTTGTTTCAGAGTTTGGTTGACATTTCCTGGTACTGGAGATACGAGGCGTATATCGACGGCTACACGAACAACTAGCATTAGATTTCTGAAAGGATTTATTGAGCACCTATACAACATTCCTTCAAATTTACAAGTGTTAAAAACTGGTGATGTATTACTTAGAGATGGAACTACAATTGGAGATTATAACAACAGTGGATACGTCTTTGTAACAGTTCGTCGTAGACAAGATAATGATATAAGAGTTGATCAACAGAGCAATGTTGTAACTACAGTTGATCATCTACAGCACAATGTTGTAACGGTTGACCATCTGTCGGACAATTCTGTCATTGAAATAAATGATGAATCACTTTTGGCAGGAGGTACTTTTGTTTGCAGGAAAATATTTTAAGAACTGTGTAGATACAGTAGTAATTTCTACAGGATAACTTTTAGTATTTTTATTGCCTTTGAACTGACTTAAAATATGAGTACCATAGAAACCATTGTTGCAAAGTATACTGTTCATGCGTTTCTACTTTTTATTCGCTGATTAATTAAATTAATCGAATAAATTAATACTTATTCAACTAAACTTGAATATATGGATTCTCCTATTAATATAACGTTCGAATTAAAGATCAACTAGTGATACTGAATTTTTATACAGAAAATGTTTACGCTATACTCTTGAAGACTTGAACATATTTTGCCCATCAAAATTTGACGTAACTACTTGGAAGAGTTTTTACCAATAATATATTTTTGTTATTTGTTTTGTAGATTGGTCTTGTCATGCTTGTACACTTCAAAATTCTCAACGAGTAGCTAAATGTAGTGTGTGTAGAAAACAACGAAGATCTGAAGGACCTATGGAACAGGTGGGAATATATTTAGCAATGTTACATTTCAGTATAAACATGTTATAAAACAAGTGGTCCTATGACTTCTCCGCAGTGCATAAATTAGGTGCGTTCGCTCTTTGAAAATACATTTCGACAATTGTAATGTTCTTTGGATATGTCACTTCCGGTAAAGATATCGACTTGAATTAAAGTTTCTCTCAGCAACTTTATTTGCAGAATATGCAGCATATTAAATTTCAGACAAATCAGTCAGGATTTTTTCCCTGATTTTTTAATAATAATTAATTATAGCACTTCCGGTAAATATATCGACTTGGATTTAGGTTT
>JAQIWE010002542.1:0-13039 GCA_034698565.1 Campodea plusiochaeta | reverse complement strand
TGTTTTCTTTGACCAGCCTGCGAATTGTATAGAAAATACACAATTTGAACCACCCAAACAAGTGGTCAACAATGGGTATACCCGTCAAAATAGTTTAACCAGTTTGAGTCCGTAAAATTTTGGAAGGACTATAAAAGATAATTACATATAAATTGAAGGGAAGGAAAGTCATTTGAAAAATAACTGGTTCGAACATCTTCTTATAATTCGAAGTTATTTTTTATTATCTTGAAATTTCACAAACGTCGCGCTATAGAGGAATACAATACTTAAGTACTATACCTAAAACGAAATCTATTATGTTATACTACCGATATATTCTTTTTTATATTATCGAAACAGAACCTCGTTTTCCGCCTTTTCCGTAATAACAAAATTATAATTTAATAAACTGAAATTTTATTTCAAAAAGTATTTAAAAAAAATCATTTCTCGTGGAATTCCAAAATTACCGACGAAACTGTAACTTAAATATAATTTATTGATTCACAAGAAGTCGTCCGAGAGAGAGAGACAGAGAGAGAGAGAGAGAAAGAGAGAGAGAGAGAGAGAGATGGCTTCCCGCTGAAAAAAAAAGGTTTAATGGTGTGAAAACTGAGAGTAGGAAACAGGTCCCCCCCTCCAACTAATTTATAATAAACAGTTTAAGAAAGTTTCGCCATAAAAATTAGATTTAAAAGTTTTTCAATTTGCTGAGGTTGTTATATATATATATATTTAATAATGTCAAGTACGAGAAAATATCTAATAAATAGCGGAAATTGAGCTGCCAATCCTTTAAACTTATGATTTAGTAAAATAAACCATGATCACAAGATGTTGATAAAAAAATTGATGTTTACACACCGAGAAAAATGAATTATATTTTTCCTGTGGTTCACAATATTATTATTTGAGACTGGAATATTGTAAAAATTGTACTATTCTTATTATAAAAATGGTAGAAATATTTATTCGGCAATAGAAAATCTCATTTCTGTTTATAAGTACATTTTGTAAAATCAAATAATATTAACACACAAAAATTATTAAAAGAAAAATCCTGTCAATTCTACTTTTTAGAAGTCAGGAAACATATTTAATTAATATTTAATATAAAATTTTCAACCAAGAACGACTAAAAAGCAGAATGAATTCCATTATATTTTCCTGTAGCTTTCATAATATGCTTTCTATCAGGATTTTCCCGTAAAATTGAACATGAATGTAATAGGCTCAAAAACAGTGTGCAAATACTACAGAATCTAATTGAATTAACCAATTCATTTCTCTCGGTGCGCATCAACTTTTACTAAATTGTAATCAAAATCTGTGATGATGAGAAACTATATTATGGACATTTGCCTTCAGTATAATACTCTTCCAAAGTTAAAACGGTCATTTTGAAAACAAGAATGTAATGGTTTAAAATATCAGTTAGACATTTCAATAATTCTGAATTTACTAAAATGTTACTTATTTTGCAACAAATTGTAATTTTAATTTTCGTAATTTTCGACCTGATATATAGAAGAACTCCCGCCAGTAGTCCTTAACAAAAATTGTTCTTCTAGAAGAAAATGTTAAGTAGACATTATAACAGTTTCCTTTTAAAAACTGGAATTTTAAAGGGTTACTTGCAGATAATGAATTTCTGGTTTTCTGTGATTTTTTTGTATCTTGTTTTTGCAGAAAGTTTGACATTTTTTTACCCAACGGATCAAGAGATATTTCTGTTTATATAGTCGACAGATTTTTCACAAGGTAGCACAAATCATCCTGTTTAATTTCGCTGTCTTACAAAAATATGCAAATTATTCGCTGAAAAACACATATCTATTAAGTAGTAGCAAAACCGACTTAAAAATAATGCAAATTAATCATTTTATTCATATATCTGCAGTTGTCTTGTTTTGGGCCACGCTTGCTCCGCTACCTTACAGCTTATTTTCTTACACTTTCTAAGGTGAATATCTCCACAACCGGTGATTTTTGGGAGGTAAGAAAAATAATATGAGTTATTTATATAAAATACACTTATATTATGTTATAATATCAGAAAAGTCAATTTAACTACAAGTAACTCTTTAAACATTGGAATAACTTTTGTTATTGTTCAAAGTCACCCTCCTTGTTATATTTGACCGACTATATAGTTTGGCCACTTGAGTCACTGGGTCACTTTAACCAAGGAGGGGTATTATTAATTAAACCATGACCCAGCTCAACCCACAATATCTCTTTTACGATACCAAAATATATTCAAAATAAAGAAACGTTTGACGTCCATATCTAATATTTGATCAATTTGGAGTCTTCCACTTTAGTCTTTAAAGTGGAAGGGCTCCAGATAAGCAAGAGTTCTAAGATGTAATGACTCCATCACCCGGTGGTTGTGGTTATTGGCTAGGTTTATATGACTTCAAAGAAAATGATGTTTGGGTTTAGGAAGGTGCAAATGAACCTGTCAATATCACTGCTGGGTGCTGGTCCTCTGGAGAAACCAGCCATTATGCACCAAGAAAGTGTGTATGGATGAGTGCTTATTGCTACGAAAGTGCTAAGTGGATGAACGACTTTGACTGTACGATAGGGTGGAGGGAAGAAAGGTTCTTGTTTCTGATTATTTCGGTAGGGTGTGGAAAAGGTGCCTTATGGTACTAGTTAAGTACACAAAAAATTCCAACCCTCTGTGAAGTCATCTTTAGGTGCCCCAAGGGCATTGAAGTTTAACATGGACTCTTATAGGAATAATAAGAGGGATATTACACAAAATTAGATTTCCTAAGTTTAGAGATGCATACAATATTTTTTTTTTATGTTAGTCATAAATTGATTCAGAACTATTTACTTATCCATACTGCAACTTAGTTTTCTTAATTCCATAAATTTCGAAATTTTTACAGATTTTAACATTATTTATTTTTAACCATGTGTTCTCCATACTATGGAAAAACTGATAGTTTTCGGTGTAATTTAATGAAAATGAAAAAATAAACTATCCAAACATTGTAGACTAATACTTTTAAATAAGTCCTAATCTTATTAATATTTCTGTTATCTTGTTTCTCAACCATATGAAAAAAAAACGAAACTACCTTACTATTCAAGCTACAGGGAACACATGTTAAAAACAAATAGCGAAAAAAAATGCATTGAAATTTCAAAATTCATGGAATTTAAGGATCTTAAATTGCAACATGAAAAAGTAAATAGCCGTTAATCAAATTATGATTAATATAAAAAAATTAAAATATTGCATGCGCCTCTAAACTTTAGAGGTCTCATTTCCTGTAATATCTTTGTTGTTTCCCCATGAGTGTCAATGTTAAACTTCAATGCCCTTGGGGCACCTGAAGATGACATCACAGAGTGCTTCAATTTTTTGTGTACTTTACTATAATATCATATGGCAACTTTTCGCACCCTGCCGAAATAATCAGAAACAAAATCCTTTTTTCACTCCACCCTACTGTACGAGTACATAAAAAATATGAGATTATTTTGAAGAAAGAATTATAAAAATCAATGATTATGTTTTTCCACCAGGGGCGTCATTTGCGGAGGGGGCAATAAATTAGAATTTATATTGGGTTCATTAGTGAGGGTGTACAGCCGAATCATCAAAATTTTGATTTTTTTATGTCATATGCTATTTTGAGCATCATTTGGAGTATGACTGAATTTTTTTGTGCGCATTAATTTATAACTGTTATTTTCTTAATATTTTGTCACTTATTGATTCGGACCCCCCCCCCCCCCCCGATATTAACATTTGTTGGGATCTCCGGCATGGTAACGCCATTGCATCTATAATGAGAGAGAATATATACAATGAGTTTCTAATTGCACTACCTTCTTTGTTTGCGTGAGCTATATAGTGTTTAACTAGATGTTGTATACAAACAATCAATAGGGTCAAATGGCAATAACTTAGTGCTTAATATTTATAGGTAATACAGAATACTACATAATGATATTTATACGACTACGCGGCCACAATAAAAAATAAATAAAGATACTGTCTTGTCGTGAGAACAACATATATTGATTTGTCCTTGTGTGTTATGTGTATGTCCATACAGGAGCAATTAATTTGATCCACATCATTTGAATATTTTTTTTTCCATACTAGGGTGATCAACTTAATAATAATAATAATCTTTTATTGTGACTAAGAATAGGATTCACGACCATCTTTTCTTCTTAAGCACATTAAATAATTGAAACATTATGACAATAAATAGTAAATGGAAATATTATGAGAAATAATAATAGAAAAAGTATTTTACAAATGTAATAGTGCGACAATAATTTTTGAAAAACAGAATAATATTTACGACAAAAAAAAAAGACATAAAATAAAAATTGTATTGTTATAAAGGCAGAATTGGAATAAAATTATCTTACAAAATAATGTTTTTATGAAGAAAATAATTAGTTATACAAAATAAGAAGAGAAAAAAAAAAGTTTTTTTTTTTATATCGTGAACAAAGTTTTTATAAAATCTGAAATGCTTAACGGATTAATAAAAATGAGATGACAAAATGAAGTTCGAGTAGTGTATTTTGTTAAAATATGTGAAAAGTATCAAATATTCCCAAAGTGGCATTTTTTTTCCTTCCTCTAAACCTGAAAATGAAGTGATCTTCACGTTTTAAATTTGTAAGAAACCAGAAATACTTAGAGAAATAATAAAAATGAGTTACCAAAATGAATTATGAATACAAAAATAATTTAGTTACTATGGTGAAAAATATTATGAAAATTTTACCAAATGTGCTCAAAATGGTGATTCTCTAATAACATACCCTTCAAGTGAACTCGTTGGTGACTTTCCAATGTTGATGAAATTTTTATTTATGAAGTTTGATTGCTCATAAATTCATGGTAACGAAGTTTAATCAAGTATGAAAGTTTAGCAAAATTTGAGAAAAATATTCCTAGTATTTTTTGAATAGCATAGTTGAATTTTTTGTGTGTGATATGATTCGCTTTTACATTACAGTAGGAGACTCCAGTAAGAAACGTTATTGCTAAAAAGTGCTGAATTAATTTTTTTAATTTTGTAGAATGTTTCACATTAGAATGAAGTAGTTCTTAGTAAATTACAACATCTCTGATTTCACAAATAAAAATTTACTCATCGTCGCAATCATGGAAATAAAAAATAGTTTTAATATTAATATAACAGAAAACAGTCACTTTGAATAAATTAAATGAAGAAAAAAAAATCCGCTAATAAAAACGTTATTGTTATTGCTGTAATTGTATTGCTTATTTTTAAAAACCCGTTAAGCATTTTTGATTTTAAAGAAACTTGAAATAGTTCGCGCTGAGTTGATCACCCTGTATTTCATTAGTGGTTTATTGAAATCCTTATTGGTTCAAATGAACTTTCAATAAGAAAATGAGAAACATTCTAACATCAGAAAAGTTTTATTTCATTGGTAGTCTATTTCCATTCAACAATTCGCTCGAAAAAAAAATCCTTTTTTTTCATGTTTCATGCTAATTTTCAATCGGAATGAATATTAGTAATAATCTGCTGGTGTTTTCAAGATATTTCATAAAATAGTAAAATATGACCACAGAGACATCTGGAAGGAAACTAAAGAAAACTTTTCAAAATTGAAACTTAATTTGAATTAAGAATAATAACAGAAACATTTGTGCCGAATTTCAACAAAATCAAAGATGTAAAATATTTTCTGTTTTTCAAAACTGAAAATTTCTTATGGCAATTAACATGTAAAAATAGAAGTTTTGTGAGGTCCCCCCTTCACTTTAATTTCAAGAACAAATATTCAAAGTGGATTTCTGGGAGCAAAACTCAATTTGACGATGAACGACTGTATGGGTGATGATCAGTGAGGGGACCTTTACAAATTCCCAAAGTTTAAAAAAAATCCATGCTGTACACTTCGTGAGGTTCCCTCGCAAGTGTTACTCAAATAACAATAAGAAACATTCAGGTGTCAACCAGACATTGTAGTCATTATAAACACTTGAACCAAGAAACCAGTTACTTATTTACATGCAGTCAAACTTTCCTTTATTTTCGTTGTAAATTATTTTTAATATATCACGACAGGCACTAATTCGTCAGAAAGATATAACACATGTTAAAAACAATCCTTCGTTTTCACAAACACACCTGCTAAACAGGTCATCCTCTTGTATTCAATTTTTGTTCTTGTATGAACAGGAAGGTTAAGCAGTCACAATATTACACAGAAATAATAATAAAAAAGTTGGTGTGGAAGCCAAAAAAAAAATCAACTGAAGGTTCAGTTTAGAAATAATTCTTTTGAAAAAAACAGAAAGCGAAATGGTAATAAATTATTTGAGTTATTATTTCGATATTACTGCTGAAACTGAAGAAAATAGACCCGGTTTCCGTAATAGAAAAAGTAACGGAATAAATTTAAATGTTGCTTTCGGAAGTTAGGCGTTAATGTATAATTACAAAATTCCAAACAATACCTTAGGTGGAGCCATAATAAGTCGATCAAACCTGTGATCCCACAAATTTTTCACAAATTTTCAACCAAATCCCTCCTATATCAATCCCTCCAATAAGAGTAACTAACGTTGCCACTTTATCCTATTGATTAATTTCATAAGTAGTTACATATATTTTCCTTCACACTTTACATATATGTATTTTACTTCAGTTGCTTCAGCGGTTGATATATCAACATGTTGCTGTTACGGCACAAAAAAACAGTGATTGAACCAGATTGTGAAAGCGGTGTGGTATATAGAATTTGTGACAGTTTTTACACCAAATCAGTGCGACCATTTTTCATTGTTGCTAAGATTTTTGGTCTTCTCCCTGTTAAAAACGTCATATTCGTTAGTAAAATTGATCCTTACCCGAAATACAAGAAATTTTCTGTACCGGAATGGTGTTGGGCTATTTTATTTAACGGTTTCAATGTTTTAACTAGACTATATTTAACTTATTGTCAGTTACTGCGGCAATCAGGTAAAGACAAAACAGGGTTTTATACATTTAATATAATATCGTTAGTATTTGATTTGCAAAACATTTCGTGTTTCTTATATTTGCTCAAAGTCAACGGATTATGTCGTTTCATTTCTTTGCATACCTACAGAAATGACAATTTTGGAAACATGAAAATTCATTTATCACCTAAAGAAAAATTGACAAAAATTACAATATTTTTTTCAATATTCATTTTTTTAATTGAATTCAGCTCAGGTGTAGTGTGCGGTATTTTCGAAAGTCACAGTGCTCGCAATATCTTACATAATGTAAATTACGGTCTTCAATCGATTACTTTTATTATTCCTCTCTTCATTTTTCATATGACTGTTGATATAATTTATTTGGAATTCAAACAATTTAACTTAATGGTTAAAGAGTCAGTTAGTAACATTCAGAAAACAACATTTGATGAATTAACACACATTTACAATACCATTTGCGAGTCTTGTAAAACAATTAGTAATATTTTTGGACGGTACCTGCTCGTAGTTTTCCCCACATCGTTTTGTATGGTATTGCGTGAATTTTTTCTATGTATTGAATGCTTAAATATGAAATGTGATTGGAACGGTGTAGAAGATAGTATCATACTAACAATTTCTTCAATGTCAAAACTGATATTTCCATCTGTCATAGTCCAGAGAATGTTGACTGAGGTGAGATTAAAGTAATTTTATATGTTCGAACGAAGGAAAAACTATTGTTACTTATTTACATATTTAAATATTCGAAATATTTTACCAATGTTGGAGATTAAGTAATACTTCTCTGCTTCAGATACCTGAAAGATTAAAAACAATATGAAACTATATAAAATTTATAAAGAAACCCACAAAAGTTTATTATTATTATTATTATTATTATCACCTATGAAAACTTTGCAGAAATATTGACAACAAATTCTATTTTTATTTAGTGGCGTAAAAACTCAATATTGGAAAAAAGTAATGGATCGTTTAGCCATGAATTTGTTAATCTTAAAAAGTAAATACAGGGTGAGCCAAAATAACGGAGTGGGACTTTACAGAGCTCGTGTGAGCTATTTTGTGCAATAAATTATACTCTATCTAAGTAGATTACTTGCTTATGTTGTTATCTACAATATCCATCGGGTTTTAGTTCTCCCATACTGTTAAATAAGAGAAACTCAATTTTAACCTTTCAAGCTCATTTCACGCGGTAATAGGAGCTGGAAAATATGATATTGGTCGACTGTTTGATATTGCGTTTCAAACAAACCGAACTAAAGTGGTTCTAAAATCAATTTCTGATAGATGACGTGCCATTTTGACTATTGAATTCTTTTTCTATTTTGAACAGTTGCTTATAAAAATGCTGTGTTCCAATAATGAGGACCTGCGACCCGGCGGAGGATTTCTGGTTGTTTCTTCAGTCTGATAAAGTAATCCGATTCATTGAGTTTCTAGGAGTTTTGGAGGTTGAAGGGCATGGTACGATGAACATCCAGTTTGGCTACTGGAGCAGCTGATTGGATACTTATTCCGTTTTCTGTAGCGATTTTTCTCACTCAAATAGTCAATTTTCGAATAATCCGCGTTTTACGTTTTTTGGGGTATTTTAAAAATTAATAATGTACTTCTACCGCCTCTAGGGACAGTTACATTCATGACCAAATCTTTTGTACCATTTAATTGTTTCAAATAGTATTTGACGTCGAGCATTGTGCAGATAAAAAATACCATTACTTTCGTTCTTCTACTTATTCGAGGTAAAATTGAAGTTCGCTTGTTTAATACCATGGAAAAAATAAATACGTAACATATATTAATATAGATCAATGTATATTGTAGTTTACAACATAACCAACCAATCTATATTGACAGTATATCCTTTATTGTACTAAACACCCCTAAGAACTCTGTAAAATCCCACTCCGTTATTTTCTTTCACCCTGTATTTATGAATATAAAATAATTTATTCGTCTCATTTGATAATATTTAAAATTTAATAATAAAAAAATTGAAATTAATATTGCAATAATTTTATTTTTATAGTTCAAGATTGTTCTTTAAAATAGGATCAGAATTCACCCTTTTACAATTAATTTTATTGGTTCAACAGATTAGCAATATTTTGACACCTAAAAGGCCAATGACTTATTGTTTCCTTTTCAGGCCAAACTTTCATCAAAATATCTGAGAAGCATAAAACCATTGTCACAATCTTCTGAAGTAATGACTCAAGTAAGTTACGTTTCTGAAGTAATATTATGTAACTGAAATATTGTTCGTGAAGCGATTTACCTGGAAACCCCATCAAGTGTTTCTTGATTATCATGAAAATTAGTAAATGCATTAGGGTCTTGAAATTTTTAATAATGGTCATACTCCTGCAACCAATATTATAAAACTACACATCGCTGGAAAGAAAATTGCAAGAGTTTTAAATTGGTGTTTTTATTTTATGAACGTAGATGCCACAGTATTTGAGAAATTGCATTTGTAAGCAGGTGTAATTTTTTGGGCCACTAATATAGACCATTTGATTGTGCTTCTCATTTTTGTATATCTAAATATTCAATGTTTTATTTTTTAACTAGGTTGACAGATTGATATACCATATTGACCATACTGTAGTGGAGATATCAGCAGCAACCGTCTTCACAATATCAGCTAAAAATCTTGCGACTGTAAGTAAGACCTTGAGTTGTCGTGCAATTTCAAAATGTGCTATATAGACTATTTTAATAACTGAGAAGAGAAACTTTTTTTTTTTCAATTTCTGTAATTTTCTTTTTTGCATATTGATCCGGTCAAACTCTTCCACCTTGGTGTTGTGATTTTCACTTTTTTATACTTTTCCGCCATACATATATTTTTATTTTTCTATTGATATATCACATCGTGTAACAGTCACCCTATCTTAACTGTGTAAATTTCCTCTTTAATTATATATTTTTTTTCTCCAAAAGAGAAAATGAAAAGTTCAATGTTTTTAAATGAAAAAAACTTCTACAACTTAGTTATAAAAGCTATAATTAAAAAATAGAATAGTGAAATTACCATTTTGCTGTGATATATCCTATTTTGAAATAATCAAAAGTTACAACACAATGAAACTACAGCACTGATGTTTGACCTATTAATTAACACAGCAAATGGACGGATACTATTATAATTTGTAAAAAAGATCAATAATAGTTTTTTTCTTGTTTCAGATGGCTGTGAACTTGACAACATTTACCGTTATTTTGATGCAATTTCGAATATCAGAGAATCCTGCTGGAATAGGAGTAACAACAGTCATTCCAGATGTTATCAATACTACAAGTATCATCAACAGTACACTTGGTTAAAGGGACTGGACAGCCAATTTTCTACTTTTTGAGTTCTGATAATAGTATTTGCCATTGAATTATTTGATGATTTTTGAAAAATGAAAGATCAAAATCGGGCCTGCCATTTTAGAGATAGACCCACCTGAAGTTCACGGACAACTCACTGAGCTACCTGTGAACCTCTTTTCCAAATTTTTTCGATTCTTATAACTTGTGAACAGTAAGTCGGAATTTGATCATTCCCTTTTTTAAAAGTCTCGAAATAAATTATTTCTGTTAATAAAAACTGTTTGGTTGTTGTAAAACTATTAGATGCTGAAATCCAAAAATTCACTTCATATAGGTAACTTCTTTCATACTGGTTTTTACAAATCGCCATTTCTCGGGAAAGGAAAATAGTAGGATAATAATTTTTATACCAAATGTTATAGAAATATTAGTACTATCAGTACAATAAAATTAAGGAAAATTTATTTCGCTGTCCAGTCCCTTTAAGTGTCATTTTATACTACAAAATAGGACACTAATCTGAAAGGATAATTTGTTATGGAAAAAAGGAAATCTTCTAAAGATTATGGAAAATGATTTTTTTTTTAAATTTGTTTCTGTGCGATTCTTGGTTTCCTTTTGATTACATATTATGCACCATAATTTATCGATGCAAACTATATTAACAAAAAAATTCTTTCAATGCACATACCGGGTATCTACAAAAAAACTTCTAATATATTTATCATCATAAAATATTAGAATATTATTTAATAAAATATAATTATTTTTTGTTAGAAAACACATTACACGTTTTTATTGAAGAAGATGCAAAATGTTGATTACATGCCTATAATGTATGGTAATCAGAATTCGGTAAAATATAGTTTTAATAAAAAATAAATAATAAGATAATTATTAAATATGCTTCATGTTTTGACATGTTCTTTCTACTCTCAAATTTCTAAACTAGTTCATCGTCTATAACGTTGTGTCTTTTATAATAAAAAGAGTTCTACTATTCTGTTTGAATTTGAATTTGACAGTCACCTCCTCTGGAATTTCAATTGAGGGAAAATACAGTATTGTACACAGAACAGAAATTTCGAACTTTGGATCTTCAATTATTTTAATTTAAATACCTGTAGGTGTATTGATGATTTAAAAATGAAACAAGAAAATGATCTCCTTGTAATAATGTATTTCCTGCACTTAAACTTAACTTTAAACAACAGAAGCTGTTAGGTTTCATCAGTGATGTACTGGGCAAACAGGCACAAAAGTGTGAGAGGTATATATATAGAGGGCGATTGCCGCCTTTTCCATAATACTTATAAAAATGACCTAAAATCAGTATTTTTAATGTAATTTTGCAAAAAGAAAAAAAAATCGCTCGTGTACCTCCTTGACTATTTCTTGGTAGTAATTGAAAATGTTATTCAATATAGTCTTCTTCAAGGGCGCGGAGAATTCGAATACACATGTTCTATGTACATTAACATGAATCGTTTTACAATGCGTCATTACTTTACAAAATTTGATTTTCTTTTATTTTCAACCCCATCGCATCAAAATAATAAAGTTAGCACAAAATAAATTGACATTTCTATACAGTCTGGAAATAATGATAAAACAATTTATTAAAAGAATCAATGTACTTTGTCGATAATATTTATTTCAATCCTTATTTTTCTGAATTAGAATTAGAAAGAAAACAGTTTTTGTATATAAACAGGTAATTTCGTAATATTGTCCTTGTTTGATTGCGTGAGCTACGGTATTTAAGTGGAATGGGTGTATATAAGCAATCAATAAGGCCAAGTGACAATATAAGCAAATGCTTAATACAGTATTTAGAAGTAGAATATGACAAAGTCGTAATTATACAAAGAGCTGTAGAAATAATAATAAAGAAATAAAGATACTATCTGTGATAATAAGAAAAATATGTTATATATGTACTGCAGTGACATAGGCAAGGAGAGATTTGGGGTGTCACAACTCACATCCTTGAACAAGACAAAAGTAAAATATTTCACTAAATTTATGTTAAAATAGGGATAAATTACGTCTAATTGTGAAAGATTATGAGAAAACAATCTTATTTTATAAAATATCCAACCATGGTTGCGCTCATTTAAAAGGCCTTCTACATGGCTTTGGCATATCCTTCCAAATCCTGGCTACGAGCCTCATGTACAGTATTTCAAACTGAATGAATCATTTGACACAAAGCACTTGAAAGTTTTTTTTCTACATTTATTTCAAGCGAATTCTTGAAATTTCATTTCAACAATGTTTTCGGATTTAAAACAACCTTTATCATTTTCCAAAAGAAAAATATTTTCTATACAAATAAGTTCATTTCCCAATCAAAAATTCAAATTCACAGAATAAAATAAATCACAGAATTGAAATAAAAAAATATTCAATGTTATTAAAATAACAGTAGGAAACTTTGAGGCGTCAAACATATATTTATTTTCATTATAATGTTATAACTTACTTTACTTACTTTCTCCGGCGCTACAACCCAACATGAGTTTTGTCCTTTTTAGTTATAGTTCTCCAGACTTTTCTGTCCTGGGTCATAATTTTCCATCTCCGTGACGTTGTCTTCTTAATATCTTTCTCAACTTCTTCATACCATCTATTCTTCGGACTACCTCTTGGTATAGTGCCTATGGGATACCATTCGTATAGTTTTTTAACGCTTCTGTGTTCTTCCATTCTCGATATATGCCCCATCCATCTGAT
>JAQIWE010002541.1:0-13044 GCA_034698565.1 Campodea plusiochaeta | reverse complement strand
TAAAAATGATTCGTTTACGTTCCGTTTATGACTTCCGTTTAAACGTTTATGAAAATGATCCGTTTATAACAACTCTAATAGTGGGTCAAATGACTTTACAGTGAAGCATTGTGGACCTCCAAGAACAATGGAATTTTTTTTCATGAAAACCCAAGACTTCCCACGTTAGTTTATAATAATGAGAAAAAAATAATTACAAAACCAAGACAAACAAATAATTTTGAACAGATAAAGCAAAAAATAACAATACAAAATCAATGTAGCCTAAGTATGTGATTTATCCCCCCAAGATGAAGATTAATTGCAGATACTTGAAGCAGTCATACAAATAATAATAATTATATGTTATTAATTTCAATAATTTGATATTTTTTACCTAGCTTTGTCGTAAGTTAATTCCTCCTGCTCTTTTGCTTCTAAATCCCTTCTATTTCTATCTTCTACACCAGGATTTTGTTTTGGCAGTTTGGAATTAGATCTGATTTGCTGAGTTCTTTCTGTTGATAGGAGATTCTTCTCTTTTTGAAACTCTTCATTCTTGCGAAATAATGCAGTTCTCAAATTAACCAGCTGAAATGATTTAAGAATAAATAACTATAGGCCTAGGTGTAATATTTTATTATAAAATGGTGTTTTAGTAGTCGCTACTGTCGTTAATAATATGGTGTCTATAACTAAGTGTCTATGACAACGACAGCAGTGACAACTAGTAGAGCACCGGTCGTACTACAGAAATTTTGGAAAATGGGGAACCTCTTAGAAGGATGCTACGAAATAATTTTTTCATGGAAATGAAAGTGCATTATGAGCAAATAATTTTGAACAGAAGAAAGTTTGGATTTGTAATTTCTGTTATTATACGGTAATTTATTCGTTTTATCTTAGAAGTTATGATAGAAGCAGAAAAATCATCTTGGATTTTTTTTAAAGCGACTTACAAAAGACCTTCTGACACAAACAAATGACCAACGATAGAAGGTTTCAAATGAAACATAGTTTTTGTGCTGAAATTTTCTGAAAATCACGTTTTTCCTATCTTATAACACATGCGGTGATAAATTTATCACCCCATGTGCTTAGGGCTTGCAATACCGGGATACCGGTATCCCGAAATACCGGTATTTCGGCAAAAATAGCTAACTGAAATGCCAGTATTAGAACCATCAAAATACCGGTATTTCGGTGTTAAAGAATGTCACTTTTTTCATTCTTTTTAGTGATTTATTATTCAATTAGCTCTTAAAAATCACAAAAATTTTATGATTTTGAAATTTAAACGTGCTGCATATTTTCTATCTCATCAAGGCCATGGTCTATCGGGAGAAAAGTGAACATACCAATACTTTAAATTAAAAAAAAGCGTGACAAACTGACTATTTTTGGCGCTTTCTCACATTTTCTTTTTTTCTTTAATAGAAAAATCGTATCCAAATACTGTTGACATCATTTGAAAGAACTCAAAAATATGATTAAAATGATTCCAAAAAGTCCATATTTCGTTAATATTATCGTAAAGATACGCAGGATTGAAATGTTCCTGAAGTTTTAAGTAAAAAAAATTTGTATTTTTGTTCATGTTTCCTGCCTCTGGATGAACGTAGTTCCATAGTAAGCTAATTATAGTTTGTGTTGAGGACTTTTATAGATTAGAGGTAGAAAATAATTGTTTTCAATCATATTAACATTTCAATTATATTACCAAACAACATTAAACCTATAGTAGACTACTAGTAGGGGCATAGCGTACTGCTTTAATTGTTGAAGAGTTTTTTTTAAAAGTGTAGCACAATACATCAGAAACCATTGGTTTCTTTTTGATAGGAGGAGATATAACAGTGGGTAAAGTAAGCCATTAGTTTTGAAGAAAGTGGTCAGGCTACATTAAGTAAGGTTAAGTTTGGTCAGGTTAGGTCAATGCCCATTCTCGGATAGGTCAATCTCCATTCCCGAATAGGTTAATCTTCATTCTCAGATAGGTTAATCTCCATTCTCGGACAGGTCAATCCCCATTCTCGGATAGGATAAATCTCCATTCTCGGATAGGTGAAGGTCTAAAAATCTTATGCATATTTAATAGTTGGTGTGGACATATGAAGTGATTGGTGCCACCAACAAGTTGGTCCGTTTATTGTTTTAAGTTCACCATCAAGTTGGTTATACACCAACTAGTTGGTATACCATCAATTAGTTGGTCCGCGGAGGGACATGATCATCCTAGTACTGCCTCAAAATGCCCAGTAAAAATAAAGTTTGTGTATGCATTTATTAATGTATAATTTGTCACAAATGGATAATTTTAAGCTACTGAAAAACAGTAGCCCAAATTAGTGTGTTCATAACTAGGGCTTGCAATACCGGAGTGTTTTTTCAATACCGGTATTTCGGTGTTCAAATATTGTAATTTTAAAAGAAATGTGGGAAAACTACAGAAAATAGACAGTCTATCGAACTTTTTTTAAATTTAAATTGTTGGTATGTTCACATTTTTGCCGGAAGAACTTGGCCGTGATGAGATAAAAAAATATGAATGTTTTAATTTTCGAAATCATGAGATTTCTGTCACTTTAAAGAGCAAATTGTATAATAAATGAATAAAAAGAATGAAAAAAGTGACATTATTTAATACCGAAATACCGGTATTTTGATGATCCTACCGGTATTTCGATATAGCTATTTTTGACAAAATACCGGTAATTCGGGATACCGGTATTGCAAGCCCTATTCATAACCGCTTTATTTTACTAACCGGTTAACCGATTTAATAACCGGTTATCGCGATCTAGTATAAAGACTCCAACTTCAAAATCTAAAATTTTCTAATTAAATACGTTTTCCTGCTGTATTTACCAGTGAAATATAGTAATATTTCTGAACTTTAATGTGAAATAAAGAGATGATAATAATAATTTTCAGTAGTTGTGTCTGTTATGGATCTCAAGATTGATGAATTTTTAGTTTATATATTTAATTTATTTTAGATGAACATGCTTGACAATCATTATATTTCTTTATTATTATTATTTAAATTAATAATAATAATAATTTTATTAATTCCAGAAATTATTAGTCACATAATAAAAACAGAATACCCCACAAAACCATACAGTGGCTTATCTGCAGGGATATTTTTAAAAATTTGTACAATGATAAAAAGCGGGAATAAATATTAACTATATAGATAAAAAAAAGTAAAGGATTTAAAAGTACATAGAGATTTTAAAATTAAAATTAAAATTTAAAATTAAAATCCTGGATGAATTTTTTTGCATTAGATAAACTGCTTAAATCTATTAAGTTTTCAGGTAGAATATTCAATAATGAGGGAATTGTTACTTTAAGTGTTCTTTCTCCATATTTGTTAAATGAAGAGGGAACAATAAAGTTTGTTTTAACATGATTTCTAACAGTGTACCTTGTAGATTTGATGTTCCTATATTCTTTTACATAATAATTATCTATCAGTAGACGAAACATATACAATATTATTTTCATTCTGCTAATATGAGAAAAACAATCCTAAATTATTTTTTATAACCTTAATTAATGATTATCTCTTTCTAACTTAAATTTAATTTGTTACTATTAATACAGAGTAATGATTTCCTGACTACTCTGTTAGATAATCTCCCACAAAGAAACATTTTTCTTTTAAAACAATAGTAAATTCTAACACAACATAATGTAATAATCACATTTTTATGTGTTATCCACAGAACATATTTTCATGTTCACTTCTTTCACTTTCATGTGTTTTCACTTCCATGTGTTGCTATTACTTTTTAAACACTTTTTTTACAAGCTGTATACATACGTGGGAATACTTTACAGTTTTTGTAACTGCAATACTGAAAAATTGTCTTTTTAATTGTGTTTCACAGTGGTATATACGCTCTTCTATTTCGCCGAATTTTTAATAAGTAATGCCGTTTTCTTTTCAGTATTAAAATTTATTTGAATGTTCAATTGTTTTACGAATCATTTGTTTGGAGTGATAAAAAATATTGAAATGAAAATTAGTTTATATGGAGATACGCAAGATAATGTTCAAAATACATGGAGCTGTGTATTGCTTAATCAGCTATCAGCCTGCCTCGTTGTATATTGCTAACTCATGAATCTTCACAAAAAAGTGATGTACTCAAAAGGCTTGACACTTGAATCCATGTTCTGATCAACAAAGGTTTTATTTTTTATTTCTATCTCCTGTTCTCACTTTCTGCTGCTCTTCCAAAATGACTTTTTATGTATAATGATATATTTTATATATATAAATCACAACTTATGTGTGTTTGCTAATTTCTTTCTGTACGCTGTTATTTTCGTTTTGGATAGTCATTAACAAGAGAGTTTCCAATGTATTACGGTCCGTATAGCTTCATGGATAAAAAGTTAATTATTCTGTCATTATATATGAACGATAGAGCAAATACTTTTTATACATATAACACCACAGTCACTACAAAAATGAAATCGTTCTTAGAGCACCTCTTCGTCGACAATAGAAATTTATGATTTTTTGTGAAAGTTAAATAAAGTTAACATTAAATAATATGTAATGTTAGTTCTTGATAATATGAATATGCACAGCCCATGTACATTTTAACTTTTTGATCTAATGCTCCAGAATAGTAACTACAAAATAATAATATATTATTAACACAATTAGAATGAAATATCTCTGGATGCTTTTAAAACAACTCTTTAATTTTCGACCAGTTTCAGAGCGTTACACTTCTATCACCAGGAAAAAACTAGAGTCATTTATAATATTATTATAACTGTTGTACTATCTGAAATTGCAAATTGATTCGTTTTACTATTTCAGATAGTGCAACAGCTATAATATTTTCATAAATGATTCTAATTTTTTCTGAAGATGGAATGTAACTCTCTGAAATCGGTTTAATTAAATAATTGTTTAAAAAAAACATACAGAGAAGGGCAAACATCTATGCTTATTTCATCTTAATCAAAATTTTCTTCTGCTTCCAACTCAACTTCAGTATTGTCAATATAAATTTTATCTATATTTTTAAGTAAAATTGAAAATATTTTCTCTATCACTCGCTTTCACTCATTGCTTCTTCTCTAGTACTTGTCCATTAATAAACTCTCTTACTTTATTGATCCCTTATCTGTACCATTCACCCTCCTACAAATATCCAATTCTCTCCTTACACACTTTTTATCCCGTATAACATTTCCTTCTGCCACTGGATAATCCTACACCTTCTGTTGGTCTAGAATTGACTGGAAGCCCCCAATCGCCTCATAAACCAATCCCACATCAAAGAACAATGAGGCGTAATCCACTTTCCTAAGACACCCAGTCTCAACCATGAACAACGGAAAAAAATGGAGCTTACGTACAAGTACACAGTGTAGGTGAATAGACTTCCAGAAATAGGGTTTGAGCTTTTTACTAGTTTTTTTCTGCTTCTTTTTTTGTGTCCACTTGATTTGTGATATCATTTTGTGAACGTTCACGAATATTTTTCAGTTAAAGTGCTTGATTTTTTTTCTAATAGATAGCTGTGATGTGGAGGTGCTTTTCCGTGTTAGTAAATAATTCATTATAGATCACAACCACAAACCTTCCAAATATTCCTAGTTTATATTGTAATTAAAGGATTTTTACGTGATTAGTTTACTGTGAATTTTCAGATTCGAATTCACTCCAACTGGCTAAAACTTGTGCTTGTTTATATAATATATATAAACATAGTTATGGATGATAACAACAACTGAAACATTATTCGGAATTTGGGATAGAGAATTGGGTTATATTACTTGCATACCAAAAAATATATAAATTATATTACATAATCAATTGTAGAAAAACCTCTTACTAGAGTTTATATTGTTACACGAATATTAATTTCTGATATTTATTATCTGCTGTAGATGACCCTGATTATGAATTTTTTAAATACGAATCCCTGATCGGTAGTGAAAATAATTTTATGAATGGAAGTATAGAACTCAATAAACGGTGTTAACTGCAACAAAAGATTTCAACTTTAAAACTGTTTATATTCAACCACGCACTGTATAGTGTATACTGATGTCTTATTTTTGTGCATGTTATTTCGTAATATTTCCTAGTTAGGATTCTAACTGGATCGGCGTTTTTATCCAGAATGTTGGAATTGTCGTTCTTACAATCCAGTTAGGCATTGAAGGAAACTGATAATTTTACCTTATTTATCATAATATTTCTAACAAATAAACTCTACGATAATATTTCAGGAAGGTCAAAAAATATTTCTGAAGTTGTAAACCTACCTAGTTATCACGTGATGACTTATAAATTAACTTTATTTCTCTCTCTTTCATCAAATTAAAGAAAATAGCTGTCCTTCATGTGGGAACCATTATAAGGTTCAAAACTTCTCAACAGACTTATTTTAAAAATAAAATAATATTGTTTATTTGTAATTTATTATATTAACAGGACAATAAGAAATAAATAAGAAAGCATAAATTATTTTCACCTAATGATTCATTCAGTGAAGGACTGGTCATTTGAAATGATCACTAACTGGAAAACAAAAAAATATCAATTTCAAAATTCTGAATGAAAATACCTCTCCAGTTAGAACACTATAACTAAATATTTTCAGATTTTTTGACAAAAAGTATCATACGTTCATAAATGATGGTGTTTTAAAGAGAAATAAACATACTAAATACTTCTAGGTGAATAAGGAAATTAACAGAATAATAGTCAAAAATTAATTTCCCCGAAACATAAAAAGTGAATTCTGATCCGTACTAGCACTATTCTAACTCTTCAATTGCCTCATAAACCAATCTGGTATCAAAAAACAATGAGGTTTAATCAACTTACGGAAGACATTGAGCTTTCCTTCGCCATGAACTGTAGAAAAAGATGGCGCTTCTGCAGAAACCTCACAGCGGTAGGTCCCATTTGACTTGAGATTCAGTTGACGAAGTGATACTTTTTGCTCACTTGTTTGAGGAAGCTGAAAATAAAACAGAGAAGGGTAATTTCTTCCTACTTTACAACAAAAGGTGTAAAATATTTATGAGACAAGTGAATTTTAGCACAAAGAGCACTTGTGGTTTACTGCATACAATATGGTGGTTTATTCTTAACTTCGTGATTATTAGTATTAGATGGAGAAGTAGCTCTTTTGGGAACTTTTCTCACTGGAAAGAATTTGACACATGATGTAAACAGTTTTAATCCGTTTATTACTTATAATTCAACGAATCTGATGAATTACAGTAAGTAATAGGTTTAAAAAACTGGAAAGTATTTAAAATTACGTTTATTTCTACAAAATTACCTATCATCTATAAAAGCTCTGCAATATATTTACTTCTTTTATGTTTATTTTTAAGATGAAAGTTGTACTTTCTTCATTGAAATATGTCAAAGATGGTAGAGTTAGAAAAGAAATGGACAAAATTATGCAAGTCTCCCGCCCTTTTCCTAAAGGTATTTTTATTGTTTTAAATAATAAGTATTCAACTGAAAAACACCAGCAGACTTTTTCGGAGGATCTACGGAAATACTGGAATATTTCTCAATTATACGCTTTCAAACTTTTCACAACAGGAACCTCAGGAAACCTCAAAGAATGTTTAGCTCAATACCGTCAAACAGTGCAAGCTGCGAAAAAAAAAAATAAAAAGACTTCGCATACCGGTATATACTTTCTGCTACTGTTCCTGACTGTCCGGAAATAACCTCCTAATGTACTAAACCATCCAACAACAAAACTTTTCTCTTCAGTGATGGAGTAGAGAATCACTTCACTTTCAAATTTGTCTTTGACCCTTCAGGAAGGAAGTACTGGACACATCTGGAGTTCGTGATCTGCTTTGCCAATGAAGAAACAAATTGTTCATTCAGTTCGCATCAACTAACAACGATAGGTTGTCGCCAATGGAAAAAGAAACAGAGGAGACAGTGTGGAGGTCATCCGCTTGTATACTTTTGAAACAAAGCTATATAGCTGACTGTCTGGTTAATGGTGTTTACAAAAGAAGATACAGAAACATCGAGTTTCTGAGTAGAAAATCATTATTAAGAAAATGCAGTATCTATGTTTTCTGTATCTCGATAAAGAAATAATAATGTACATGTGTTAAACTTCATTATTTGTCAACTAAGTTAGCATCAACTAGATGATTTTATAGGTATACATGACATCATGATTTAATCCACTAGTCAAAATTTCGTTTTTCTACACCTCTTACTTTCCGAGATTTAATTTTGTACTTGTGACGTCATCTTACTAAAATTTACGTAGCAAAGCGGTTTCTATGCAATTACCAGAGTTCTACCAATAAAATCGGTGTTTTGTAAATGATGTTCTTATAGTAGTTAGACTCTATTGTTTTCAACAAATAATTTTTCAAGTTATTGCAAAAGAAAAAAATCCAGTTCCAAATTTGGTAAATGCTCTTATTACAATATATTTTCATAAAATAGTTATTGCGCCTGCAAAAGAAACTGGTTCAAGAAATTGTCATGAGTGTGCTGAAGGACTCCAGCCACATTCTGCACAACCATATCTATTCCAAAATAAAAATCTAATCTAAAATATTTTATTGTAATTAATTTGATATTCTTATTCTGTAGCATCTGTCAATTTACTATATGTAAACAGAGTATGTATAAATAAACATAATATATCTTTAAATAAATTATATAAATTTAGCTGGTGCTCTTTTCTTTTCAGTTATTAACAGTATTATGAGAAATAGAGAACTGTAAATAGATCATTTCTGTTCCTACTGAAATTAAGTTGGTTTTAATTTTTCTTAAATGATGAAAAATTATAATCTATACTTTTAGATACTCTTTTCAATGTGTTTTGTGATTATGCTTAATTTAATATGAAGTCAAAAAATTTTCATTCCAAAATTATGTATACTCATAGTTAGAAACATACTACCTATATAAACCTTAGTTTATTAGAAGAACTTCACAATGTAAGGTGAAATAATTTTTTTTTTAAATGGTGAAATTAAAGAGATTGAATTATTACTATTGGCGTATAAGAAATTAGTGGATTGCAGAAATATCATTAAACATATTAAGCATAAAATTACCTTCATAGTTTAAAACACATACATTTGAGCCTTCTAGGAAAACATTCTTCCTGCAAAGTCATTGTCCCATACATTTTAAATACTATGCCTGTATATTATAGCAGCGAGTTCTACTTCTAGCATGCACAGTGTAATTTCATATATATTTTAAAGCTAATTTTTGTTCGTTTCGTACATACGGTATAAAAACCCAGTAGACAAAAACAGTGCTTCTGTATTCCCTTGGTAAAAGTGTTGTACGACGATTTTGATATAATTCGTTCCCTATAGTTGCTTCGTTTTATGACGCAGAAGTATATAGTTCATAACACACAGCAGTGTGTTGTACAGAGTATAGTTTCATGACACGTACTGTGGCTTGTTCAAGTTGGTGCTTGACTCGTGTAATTATAATGAAGGAAAATACACTTTTCTTTTGTTATGCTGGTTTATAATGAAATAAAAACTTTGTAGGTTTGTAAGTGCTTTAGAATTTTAGGAAGGAGAATTTTATTAGATTTTTCTGAAAAAAATTTTTTGAACTGTTCTGAAATTATTAGGATCACTTTCATCGAACATTGGAATAAATCTCGTAACCCACAACATTCCTCCTGCGATGATAAAATATGAAATAATGGCTGATCAAATTAATAGATTTGATGTTTCCTTCAGTTACAACCCTCTCTTCATGTTATATTGTTGATAAAGGTATGATTTTCGTAAATAATATAATTCCAGTTGTAATCATAATAATAGTAAATACAAAATATCGAAAGACTTTTACTGAAAAATCATTATCCAACAGAAAATTCCTCACGCAACTTTCAAACATAGATCGTTTTCAATATTATTTCCTGAAGTACTCTCTGCTGGGAAATATTTCGAATAATCAATTATGATTCATGAAACTTACGTAAGACATCTACAGTAGGGTGATACAAATAATTCTACCAATATGATGATGTTAAGTATTCATCTAAAAACGTCTCATCCAAATTGTAATTTACTGATTTATTTTTTTATTCACAAACGTATAATATGCTGAGCTAATATTCCCATACTGAAATTATTAGCTGATCATTTCAAATCATTCAGGGATGATCGTTTCATATTAATGGTGCATTACAAAAGCAATAAATTAATCTCCCTCCAACGTTAAACGTTTGATTTATTCCCCCTCTATTTCCCTTAGAGTCCTAATAAGGTTCCATTTCAAGCCAGCAGCGTAGGCAGTTCACTATTGAAATGGACAGGGGATCAAAAATCTATAAACTTAATAATTATTGTAATGTAAAGAATTTACTGAACTATATCGTAAGATCTAAAATTTCTCTTCAAGCTAACTTACATTAGCTTTCATTCATCATTTTATATCTAATTCCAAAAGTTTAGTTTTAGTTCAAATTCACATAGATTCCTACTTTTATTTCATAACTTTACTTGAAACCTTTAAACTTTAGACCAAATATTCTCAACTTCAACCTTCTTTATTCATATTCATATTCTATACCATTTTGAAACTTCCAACTAACATTCAATATCAGTACAGTGTAAAATCAGACAGTACAAAAAATGATACAGACGCATCCGTCAGCGTTTTAGAAGCAGCAAATATAATGCTTAGTCATCCATCCCTCCTTTCCTCTCCTGGGGAAAACAAGTCACAAGACCTGGGATTTATCTGCAGCATCAGCATGGAAGGTTCTAGAACATTCGAGCAGCATCACCTGATGTGCAGGGGGAGACCATTACCTCATAATCAACCACTCACAGCGATTTTCCTTCTCTCCCTCCCCTTAACTGACCATGCTGTTGGCTCTTCCAACCGGTGGACCCAATTTTGAAAGGGAGGCATATAAAACGAACACTTGAAAAATTTAGAGAGAACAGAAACGAGTTTAGACCGATGTAGTCATGTAAAAAGTTTCGCGACGGGAACCCTCGGTATAGGGCGCTCCCTTGAACATTATTCGGTTTATAGAACTTAGTTTCGAGTTACAGTTAGTTTCAAGATAAGTTTATAGTGAAAAGTACAGTTTAGTTTCCAAATTCCGCGTTTAAAGTAGTTATAACGAACGGTTTCAGTCTTCATGAGGAACAATTTAAGTCGCGTTCGTATTTAAGAAGTCTAGCGAAGTTTGCAGCACTCCGGTTAGTTAAATTTCAGTAGTTTAACTCGATACTCTTACATTTTTGATGATAACTCTCCTACAACCAGTTAAGTAAAGTTTCGGTTAAAATTCTCGATCCGAAAGAAGAATAGCGACTCCATTTTGTTAAAGATCTGTGTTGATCGAACATTGTAACAAGATGAAGAGTGTAGAGAAGTACGTAGAGAGTAAATCAGCAGCGTGAGCAATTGTGTTAGAGTAGAAATCCGGAGTTTCCGATTCAACCATGCCATCAAGAAGAAATCGAATTATTACGGAATCAACGAACCAAGAAGACCCTTTATACGAACATTTGCGCCTACTATCATGAATTCATCGAGCCGTTTATTTCGCCGTTTGCACAGAAGACAGAAGAGCCATTTCGCGTACATCACCGTCCCGTTTTCCAACCGCCATTTTGTCAACGCCACACCATTACGTCACCTCGCCGCCATTTTGTTAACGCATCTCCCTTAGTCACTCCAACGCCATTTTGATTCATTCCAAGCTTCCATCTCACCGCCATTTTGATTTGTTCCAAGCTTACGTCTCCAGACCATTTCAGTTCCAGTATATTTGACCGAAATCCACGAATAGAGAAAGATTGTTGTTGAGCGTTAGACAGTAAAATTTTCAAGGTAATATTGGTTTTAAAACTTTTGGCTTTGGGGATTAATCATATATTCAGTGTTTCGACGATTTTCAATTTCAATTCTTAATCTGCAATGAACTAAATGATTGTTGTTAAAATGTATTTCTCAGTGATTCAGCGATAATTTCTTTGATTTCAGGTGTGTAAAATAAATTTCCTGAAATGACAATTTTGTAGTTCATATTCTAACTTTACAAAACCAAACTTGAATGTTCAATTGAAACTTAGGTTAGAGAACCCAAAGGGGTTTAGAAATTCAACGTTATCATAGGGCATTATTCGTTTTCTCAGTTGAAAAGGAAATTTAACTTACTCTAAAAATTTTGTTAGTTCATATCATAAGTTCTTCATCAAACCAGAAAGATTCGAAGGAATATACGACAAGTGACTTTCCCTTACGCCTGCAGCCAAGCAGTCAAATTTATTTGGTCTCTAGGTATCGTGCCTAGAGAAGCTCACATACCGTCTGAACTATTCTCACCCCCTTTCTATTTCCAGTTCAGAAAATTGCACTTAAATTTAGCTACACCATTTCCCCCCTTTAATCATCTAACTTTGGCTTTTTGAGTGCAGACAATATAAGAAACTTAAACTCAAATTTAACATATCACATTCGCATCTTGAAGCATAATAAGGAAGAAGAAGATAAGAGAGAAGAAGAGTTATAAGAGAGAAAGAAAGAAAGAATCATTACAAGTTATAAATCAATCATATCTTTTTATTCATATCTTCAAACTCAGTAAACTTTAAACTTCAAATTTAACTTTATTTTCATAAAGATAAAAACCCAGGGTTCAGTACCCGGGTTCAGATCTGACGCAAAGACACATTTATATGAGTAAAATCTAGATGAAACGCTAGACAAGGCCCCAGACCTTAAAAATACCACTGACTACAAGTAATATAAACATATTTATTGAAGTGTTATTGACAACGATTCATCATTCTACAGTATAGTGACTAAGAACCAATCAAACAAAAATTGATAGCACAGTACAAAAATTAACATAAAAAGTGCTCTTAGAAGTTACCAAAAATGTTTTATGTTTCTGTTGATTAATATAGATAGAAACTATAGTGACTTAATTTGTTAAGTTGAATTCCTTGGTGACTAATACCCCAAACCTTTCAACTTAACAAATTAAGTCACTAGGCTATAGTTTCTATCTACAGTAT
>JAQIWE010002540.1:0-13044 GCA_034698565.1 Campodea plusiochaeta | reverse complement strand
AAATTAATATTGCGAGATTTGCCAAAATTCATTTGAATTAAATTATAATAATGTAATTTACTCGCAATACTTCAATATAATGTATTAATATTTTACTATTACAATGAAAAGCACGTAGTCTAATCTGAACACTGCATCTATAATAATAGAAAGAAAAGAAATTGGTATCATTCTTTATTTTCTTCTCGTACCTCAAAATTAACTATTTCTACTCCTTAGTAATGTATCTATATGATTGTAAGTTTAATTCGGTGAAAAGTAAGGTAAAAGCTTCTTATTGCAAGGAGTGATTGTTGTACATGAGTTGCGCGGATCATTTGAGCCACTTCATGTCCGCGCACAATTGGTTACTTGAGAGGAATGTGGGGTGCGCATTCTAGCATTTCTCTCTGAAATCTTCGGAACGTTACATACTCTCCTCTCCAGGATACAAATCGTGTGCTCTTTCGTTCTCTTTCGATTTCGACCGGTTACCGGCATTCGATAATTTCGCTTTTAATAAGCACCGTGCGATATTTTATTGCCTGGTTACGAATTGATTTGCGATCCAGTGAGACGATTTTGTTGGTTTTATTTTTATTTTTAATTAATTTCAAATTTGGCGGATTATTTAATTTCAGTGATGCTTTTGTAACAGTGTAGTACTCTTTCCGATGTCAAAATGAAATTAATAATATGGGTATTGTATATTGAAGTTAAAGTCGATATATATCAATGGTGACTTAAAGCACGTGGTAAGTGGTTTGTATTTTGATCGCGTTCTCGAAGAACAAATACTTTTTTTCGTGACGTCCATGTGTAGATGATAGTTAAGATAACGTGTAGAAACATCTTCCGTTGCAATGTAATGTGAACTCTTCTTTCTCAACCTGTTATTTCTCTTGACAATATTAAATAGTTGGATACCTGTTACTTGGAATATTTCAAATTTCAATTTCAAATTCCTCTGTCCGTCTCAGGTAAGATAACACTATTTTTCTAATATATCATTTTTCTTCCACATCTGTTAGTAATGCAAATTAATTTCTAGCGAACATACTTGAAAACGTATGATATGGAAATTAGTTTTCCGCTTCATTCATGATAGCAGTCAATAATATGTACTACACACGCATGACGATAAAATTCCTTTTAATGGTATTTACGTGATAGAAAACGAGACATTCCTTTTATAAATTTACACTTGATAAAACATGGGTCTTTAGAAGTTGTGACATCAACGGGAGACAGAAGCGTAACTTTCCTAACTAATTCAGCTTGACGACTACACAAAATGACATTTTGCATTTCACGTTGAGGATTAGATCGGAAAACTCAAATCCTTGTCAAAGTCAAGCTTATTGCACCAACATCATTTCATCCTATATAGCAGAGGTTCTATATATATACCATTGGTCGCTTTATATTTAGCAAACTCTTTCATAAAATATGACAGTAAACGACTATATGATATAGCTTGTGAATAACAGTTGGACAAGCATGGAAACATCCAACGTGACTGTAATTTCACATTCAGTTAATCATGAAAATACTGTTTATGAACATGGTAATAAATTTTAAAACTTTTTGAATGTTGACAGTTCATTTGAAAGGAATGTATTTAGAGCTCTCCGGTTAAATTGTCATTCGCCAAAGGGAATGTAATATAAACTTCGTAATATTCAATTCACTGTCAACGACGAAAAGCAGAGTGTCAAAAAGTTTCATATCCTGTGGTATTGAAATTGATTTTCACATTACAAAACCATATACAGAAATGGAACATCATTTTATTATTGTACTATAATTTATTGCTGCTTTTAACAATATTGAGTATTAGTACACCATACCTTTGTTTTATAGAGCTGTTGGTGTTTATTTGAATGATTGTATTTATATAGTTTATTACAGGCTTTTAAAATGGTATTATAACAAACACTGTAATAGCGGCAACTGAATTAATACTCAATTATGAATCATAGTTTTGCTAATTTAGATGCGCTTTCACAAAATAAAATTCAAATAGTGATAATTGCACTATTATTCTGTATAGCAATAATCTATGTTTGGGAGCAGCATCAGCGATTATTGAAAGTATGATATTTTAATAACAATTTAATTAACTATATGACATTAAAAGTGTATGTTTTGTAATGACTAATTAATGCTAAAATATACTCCATTATTAAATAACTATTTGTTTATCTGTAAATAAATTCCCGGGAAAATTATTACACAATTTAAATGTGTAATAATACTTTTCCAGAAAATGCATTTAAAAGTAAATAAATCCGTGGCATAAAATAACAAAAAATTACAAATTACCTTACAGAAAAGCACTATAACACAGTAAGGAACTGAGGTGCCAACTTTTGTTAGTTTACAGTAAACCCTAAAGGAATAAGCTAATTTGTCTCAATGTTAGTTTCAAAATAACTAACTTTATATAATTACGATAAACAGTCGTTATTTGTTAGTTTCATGACGTATTGTTTTTTATTTCTTCGAGCACAGACAGTAAGACGCGTTTTCTAGTGTACTTTGTAACTCTTCTTTTAAAAAGAAAAGATGCAGTGAAACAACAAAATAATTCATCTTCAAAATTATGGATTAGACCACTTCAAAACACAATAAAATACTGGATTGATGTTTCGTTTGCTATATTATCATACAAGCATTTTCAAAATACAATATGTTGAGAAAGGGAAGTATAACATACAAATAAAGTTACAAAAATAAAGCACAAAATCAAAGGACAGATTCCACAAAACTGTTCCAAAAATAGTTAAGTCCAAAACCGGGAGCGTCATTCATTTGATTGTTACCATGTTTGATGATTTCTATGGCTTCCATAGTCCGAAGTCTTGTCTTTCTGTTGTCTGAATATAAAACTGAAGTAGAATCACAGTCAATTTTATGTCTAATCAATAATTTTGAAGATCAAGAAACACCACTGAATCTCCGAAAATCTATGAAACAACAAAGTTGAATTGGAATAACTCTTGGAAAATAACAATTAGAGTCGGAAAGTGTAAAAGAAGCAAAGATTTAAATTCTAATAAGCATGCTTTAGAAATAATTACACAGAAAATTGTAAATGATTCACCACTTTTTCATCTAATATTGTTACAGCTATTCTAATGCTGACTTAAAGGCCCATTATTTTTCAGCGGGAAGTCTTGATTTCCTACACAGATTAAAGGTCTCTTGAGAATCGAGTACAGCAGAGAGCAAAGAAAGTGAAAAGGGACTTGTGTGTTGGAAAATGGGACGTCATGCTGAAAAATATTATAGATTTAAAATTGTCGGTGCGAAATTATCTAATATGAAAAAAAATGTATGTAAAATATTGTAATGAACCAACGAAATGAGCTTTCTCTACATAGTTAGCTTTTACCACATATTTCTGAAATAAATCTAGTGATGCTTATTTCAAAATACTGATTTTTTAAGATACGGTTTTGAAGGGAGAACATCTTAAACTCTTGTGTATTATTAAGCTTCTCTGAATTAATTTCAGTAATATGAATTTTACTGAATCTAATAGTTTCATACTGAATAAAAGAAAAATATAATAATAGTATTTTAAAGTCAGGCGTGTATAGCCGTTGTCTTTCACTGATGTGTGTACGCATGTTTCTTAATGAATGCTGTAGTTTCTGTTATCCCCTTGGCAGTATTAGTTATCTTTGTTAGTTCCTGAAAATCCGTAGTTGGCTTCCAACTCAGTTCGAGTCATGTTATTGATCAGTCAATTCAACAGATGACTTTCTGCAATTTTTTCTTTTATCAAATCTCATTATTACACGCCAATCTAATTTCACAACAATAATTAAATTCATGTATATATATATACACCAACTGTTTCCTATAATAGTTTACGGTATATAAAATAGACTTCTGGCAAATTCACTCTCGAATTCGTGAAAATGGAGTAATGGTTAATGAAGTGACCTGAATGGGTTGTACGTAAGTGTCATTGGTGAAATTGCTCTTTTGTGGTTCGACAAGTGAGATATAAACCTACTTGTTTCGACAAGTACAGTACTGTGAGACACAGTACCTGTTTTGACAAGTACAGTACTGTGAGATACAGTACTTGTTTCGACAAGTACAGTTCTGTGAGATACAGTACTTGTTTTGACAAGTACAGTACTGTGAGATACAATACTTGTTTTGACCATTACTATATGAGATACCTTCTTGCTCGTACCTGATGTATTATATAGATACTGATGACTCACCTCCGCAGACCCCAACCATTTTTACGAAACCGATTTAGCAGGTACATTCTAACCAGTAATTATTTAATGAAGAGAAACATGTGAAATGAAGCAGGTCAGATGATAACTTGACGATGGGCTCTCTGTGGGTATGTGGGTTTTTCACTTCACGGGTATATGTATAGTTGATGTAAAATGGCTGGTTTTGTTTCGAGGTTCCGGACTGAATATATTGTCACTCCTAAAGTGACAATATATAGAAATTTATCGTTTTAACCCATTGGCTCTTCTGAATCCAAATTTTTAGTCGTTCAAATAACATTTGCCAAATATCCAAATGGAGAAATTGTATTATTGCCACAGCCCTGTAATTTTATTGTTCTTTGATAATTATACAGAATGAATTGTAACTTTTGCTCGAACTGTAATGATTCATGCCGATTATAGAAATATAATCTTGCAGACTCTGTTCATGATTCAGGCAGAAGTATATATAATTTTGAGAGAAAGAGAAACTTAGATGCCGCGATAAACCAAGGAAACTCACATTTATTAACTTTGATTACTATTGATAAAATTAATATAAGGGATGATTATTTTTTCTAAAAAGAGAATAATGTTGATGTCTGTTTAAATCCGAAAATTGTACAGTGGTTTCCATTCTTATTACTTAAATACAAAATTCTAATGCAATCGCAAGTAGTTATATAGATAAACACTTAAGTGCGGCACATATTATTATTTGCAATAATGATAATAAAAATATCGATAAAAATGACTTAAATGATCTTGTTTTATCAGAACAAGCACGTGATATATGATACATTTACTTTACCTTCGTTAAAGCCACAAGTTTTCAAACGAAGTGTAAATATCTGCAATTTCACTCGGATTTCTAGAACGTACTAATCCGTTCATAGTAACCAGCTTACTGTACCACTCATTGTGCGTATAAATATTATATTCTTCAGTAAAAATATCGTACCTCTATTAAAATTAAAAGTGTTGATTAACTCCTTCAGCTCTTCTAAGTTAGTTTAGAATACAATGGGAATATAAAACCACAAGTTATGCGTAAAGCTATACTATAATGTCTGATGCTCGAACATTTCCTCGTATTTGAAAAGAGAACAAATGTGAGAAATAATATTTTATGTTTTTAATTTAGTGTTGCTGGAAAATTTATCAATGAGAATATACAAATAAAAGGAACTGATTCTTCATCAACCACGGCATGGCAAAATGGTTCTAACTTGACACTCCAAAACTGACTATATACATAAACTTTCTGGAATGTTATCCATAAGGCAGTGTTATTTTTCATGAGCTACGTTTTGGAGAATCGTCAACGGATATTCGGATCTTATACAGTAACACAATGCAATAATTTCTGTATACTGAGAAAAATTGAAAGGAATATATTTTTATTGCTATTTACAGCACTGTTACATTTAAATCTCAGGTTCTTTTGAAAAATAGTTTCTATATAGTTCTCATATTGTTAGAAATTGGTTTATATTTTTGAGAGACAACAAATTCGCAGTATTGCATTGTCATTCGTATTGTTATGAAATTTTATATATAGTAGTTTTAGCGTATTAAACCCATTTCCTTGTATTCCATTCAATATATATGCTGTGCATTTCACGAATATCCCTTCAACAAACTACGAGTATATGTTGTCTCCTTTGTAAATAAAAAGGATATGTGCAATATCAAATTCAATTTTGTCAACTTTTCCAAACTTTCTTCGAACAATTTTTTTATCCACCGTTGTGCAATGTTTTTGTAAACTTATATGGTGTATAACTGTGTATGTATTACTGTACTCTTCTTTACCAAATGCTCTAGATACAAGTAATCATGTTCAGAAAACAAAGAGTAACAGGTATTTTTAAGATCACTAGATGAGGGAAATATACAATAAAATGTTTGATTTTTCTAAAAAGATTACAAGATATTTAATACATATAATTTATTAGATTATTTACTGAGTACTGACTAAGTTACTGAACGGCTTTGTTTTACGAAAGGTAACTTCTGTAGCAGAGTTTAAAAATTTACAAGAAAATTATCTCTTAGTTGACGTAATTTTCAGGCTGTTGTATAAATTTCAACTAAAGAAAAGCTTCAGCAACAGTACATGTCTTAACCATAGTCTAATGTTTAGCAGTACCACTTGTAATTATTATCATTTTTAATATTACATTATTTAAATAAATTTCATAATTATACATATGAATTTTTCGATTTTTTTTCGTTTCCATCTTCAAGTCAAAACTTTAACTCTAATTTTCTCCGGAACCACTGGGCGGATTTAGTGAAATTTTCAGGATTGTAATAGTTTGTGCACATGAAAAAAGTTCCTTAGTCAAAACCGACCTAGATTCCTAATTTAAAATTTACATCTTCAAAGCTCTGATATGTTTCTTAATTTTCTCCGGAACAACTTGGCAGATTTTAAGCAAATTTTTAGGATAGTATCTGAGTAGCCATATCATCTATCCAAGTATTCCAAAGTTCGTCATTTGGAATTCGACATTTTTTTTTAAATTTTGGATGTATGAGAATACTAAGATACCACACAAAAATATTTAAAAGTCAAAATGCTTTCATTTTTTTCCAGGGGAAATAAATTGCATCTTGTTTAATACTAGATGTAGAAGCATTTTGATTAAAATGACAAAGATTATTTCAATTAAATATATATTGTATTTTGTCTACAAACAAATTCAAATTTGTTTGTAGACAAAATAAGGGAAAAGTTTAAAAAATATTTTGATTTGTTTTATAAGCTTTAACTTTTAATTATAACGTACCTTGTTGAAATGTATCATTTAGTACAGTTTAGTACATTTTACAAGAACTTTAGAAACATTAATGTAGTTTATACTGAAGACAAGCAATAGAATTCGATAAGTGAAAGCAGTGAATGTCGATAATTTTTCCTACATATTTGTACACAAATAAAATAACTGAACCCAGTTTGACATTTTCTCTTCGAAATAATAATTTTTTTATGATTTCATGTCATTTATTAGCAAACCACTTTTTCATAACTGTCCAAAGTTCGTTTACATTTTTTTTTAAATAATAAAATTATAAAACCAATTATAACACAAATGAGTGTATAGATTTCAAGATGGTATTTGCTAAAATCAATACAGCATTTCTACCCAATAGCATAATACCTAAAGTTATAACCGCGAGGTTGTAACTACAAGAATGACCTTTCTCCTATAGACATTGAATAAAAATGAAGAAGAAAAGTAACATATTGAAAGGTGAAAGTGTATATATGAGCATGAATAAATTCTCTAAGGGGAAAGAGATAAAAAAAAAGAGTTTGTTTTGCTATTCTATAACAATGGTTTTATCACTTACAATTCCCTATAGATGTGGGAGTGGTTTTTTTCTTTACATAACTATGAATTTTGTTAAACTTTTATTGTGATTTTGCATCTTTGTTACTATTGGTCAGGGACTCCGGAACTCCTTTTTGGCAAGGGGGCGAGATCGGGTTTAGAAATGGTGTATACTGTATAAGGGTTGTTTGAAACTTTTCGCGAAACGTATCCATGGTTGGAGGGAGCGAAGAAAATTTCGAAAAATTGTATTTGAGATCTTTTTTGGTCATGTTTCTTGTAAAATTATTCAGTTTTTATCATTTTAGTCTCATTTTTCTACATTTTATCTCGAAGAAATATATACATCTGCAGTTCCAGAGGGGCAGAGCTCCCCTTCCAATTTTCCGGAGGGGGCGGTTGCCCCCTCTGCCTAACCGGTTCCTTGGTCCCTGCTACTGGTGTTCAAAAATAAGATTGAAAACTGTAGACATTGAAATCTTAAATACAGTATATGAGGAGTGATGAAAATAAAAACATCGAGTAAAACAAAGGAACGTCTGAGATTGAAGAAACCCTTAGTTTATACACTCAGACATTAAGTAAGTTTGTAAACAAGGTGGAAATTAATTAGTAAACACAAACGCCGTTAAAGTTTAAGTTATTCACGTTTTTTTTAACTTGTCTAATACTATACCAAATGAATTTTAATAGCCCATTGTTCATTTACCTATATATACTAACATACCGCAATAATAATAATTTCACTCATTGAATCGGTTGGCCTATCAAATAAATTAGATCAATAAAGGGAAATTTTGGTTTACTGATGAGATTAGATTAGTTTCAATTTTGACGTTCACCCTGGACGTAGACCATCAGAAACGTATTAATAGAATAATACTGTGTAATTGGATAATGGAATTCACAGTATTGACTAGTTATTTTTTTTAACACTCTTAGCTTTCTTATTATTACACCAGAATATTGCATTCCTGTGAATATTTAGTAAAAAGAAAATCACATTTATTTTATTTTTGGTTCGTCCTTCCATACTTTCGTTCATTTCTTCATATTCTGTCCAGTATTTCCTGATTAAATTTTCGTGGGAATGGGTTTTCCTTCGCACAATCTTCGCATAATACACATTGACCAGAAAAATAATTTCCAGAAGTTTTCTTATGTAAACGTGTTTATGGGCCATTCAACCATTCTTTATATTGTTGACTACGTCAGAAGGTTATTGATGTATGTATATTAGTAAAAAGGAGCTGTTCTATCACAATAACGGCCTGAATTATTTAAAACTATTTTATATTTATAGATTTTCGGAGATTCAGTGGCTTTTCTTGATAATAATTGATTTCAAAATTATGGATTAGACCACTTCAAAACACAATAAAATACTGGATTGACGTTTCGTTTGCTATATTATCATACAAACATTTTCAAAAAAGTTTTTTGAAAATGTTTGTATGATAATTGTATGATTTGTATGATTTATTGTATGATTTGATTTGTTTGTATGATTTGTATGATAACATTTTCAAAAAAGTTTTTTGAAAATGTTTGTATGATAATATAGCAAACGAAACGTCAATCCAGTATTTTATTGTGTTTTCAAGTGATCTAATCCATAATTTTGAAATGAATTACTATTTTATGTTATTATTCATTCATATATTGAATAAAGTAAAATTTTAAAGCAATACACCTTCTCGTCTGGACTTGATCGAGCAATTTGGAATATTTCAGTAAATATGAAGACATTATTGGGTATACGAAGTTACTCAAATTTTTTAACTATGTACAATTAAAAAATAAAGTGCATTATCGTATACATTTTTCAATTATGTCATCTTTATGCTATACTAATATTAAAACAACTTAGAAGAAAACCGTAAGAACGTCCGCATGATTGTTAAATACTTTTGTTTGTAGTTTACTGTAATACCAAACCAGTGTGTTATTCAATATCACATGTGTTATACTAACGCTACAGATACTATTTTAAGTCAGAGTTTCTTGAAACCCTGTTTAGGAATTAAGACAAATACAAAAACACACTTTTGTCTCATTTCTCACTGCCATCATGAAATGCCAGTTTACTCTGAATGACGAGTTCCAAATCTTTCAGATGATGTATTTGACTCTTGAACTCTCATGATCATTCTGATTCAATTATACAAGTATCTTCCACTTTTAATCCGATTATATTGATCTCTCCATGGAACTCACTTTCAGAGGATGTTATAAGTGAATGAAGAAACTCAAAACTCAAAGAACGTTGTTATACTTTCTTCTATAGCAAGATGGAAACAAAAACAACTTTAATTTGAAAGAATACAATGCCATTACTTCTTGACTGATCGTTAAAATTGAAATTTGAGCAGATAGGAAGATTATCAAAGTCAGTTGATTTTCTCAATGAGAGGTAAATTGCATCTTTGTTGTATGTATTAGTTATAAAAATAGTACTTCAGAGAGTTTCATTATTTTGAAATTGAAGAGAGCAAAAGGAAGAAATGAATTTCTCTTTTAAAATATAACGTGATTGTGATGAAAATATATAAGGTCTTGACATTCGTGGTTTCATGACTTATGTCACTAATAGTTTTTGCATTTGGTTATAAACGCAAATATTTTCAATGGGTTCTAAATAATTGACATGTATTTTTTAGTCTTAGTTCTTCTTTTTTTCTTCTGCAATATTTTTGCTAATACTTTTTACTGCTTTAATCAAAGAGATTTTAAATCCCATCATATATTGAGCAATACACGTGGTTAATAAGCGTAAACAAACGAGTATGAGTGAATTCTGCAGCATGGGTACTTAAAAAAAAATAACTAGTTTTTTCATTATTTGATCGTTTGTTTACATTTCAGTAAAACATAATTTTCTCAAATCAGGATCGTCTTGGAGGGGGGGGGGGGACTAACTACCAGTGGATTTTTTTTCTAAATATTTATAAAATAATTATCATGGTGATTTTCACATTTTACTTAAACGATCATAACATGATGTATCGAGACGAAAAGTATACTTTACGATATAAAATCTTACAATGTATACTTAAAAAAATGATAATAATAATAAAAAATGATAATAATAATAAAAAATGATAATAATAATAACCTCTTTATCATCCTATATGTCTGAATACTCTATTCTTATTCTATTACGTAGATTTTTTTCATAGCATTTCCCCTTTTATACCCCGAAAATATTACTTTATTTCACCCTAACAATGAATGGCAGCATTTATTCTTGTTGTGTGTATATGAGTGAATCTAGAATAGACGACATTGTACAATATTCTTCGTTTCTTCGAATTTCTTTTTTAATGTTCTTCCGGATTCGCTGTATACTTCGTACTTTTCGTAAATTTTTCATTTCAGTGATTCTTTCCTTTTGATTCGATATATTCAAACATGCATTGAAGCATAATAGATTGAGAAGGGTTTTTGAGTATTTCTTTACTAGCTTTTGCACAAAGGTTCTCTAAAGTCATACCTGATTCACGAAATGGAAGAGAGAAGGAAAAACTTTAAAAAGTTTTCATATTATTAAAGAGTCTAGACTGTTTCGTGAATTCTTATGTCTTCATATTTCTCTGAGGGCTATTCAGAAGTAAAGAGTAAACACCAACGGTGTTCTATTCCTTTGAACTCTTTGATACTTGAACGAAAAGTTTGAAAATATAATTTTTCTGCTGATGTGATGAAATCTTTCTGAAACTTTACTTCTTGCTGCTGTACATTTCATTAGTAACGCATGGTGTCATTAATGTGGCAAAGGGAAAAAAATGAAAGTTATATTTTCAAAGATAAGAAAGTGCTGGTTAATTTTGTTCTAAAAAAGAAACTGCAGTCGCAAAATAAAGTTGAATTTAAATATCGTAATTTCATACACAAGAAATGTCACTTCGAACATTGTAAATTATTCAACGTGGAATAACTTTTAACGAAACATACTGAATATTATCGGCGCAAAATTCAGGTTTTCTGAGAACAATAGTTGTATTAGTGGGCCTATTTGTGTTTCTGATATGTTTGAGGTTCTATTTTTATAAAATATAATATATTACTCATGATTTTAGAAGCTTTGACTTTAGAGAACACCGAGGGTGTTGTGTGTAGTTTCAGAACACCGAAATATTATGAGTAGGCCCATGTGGTATTCGCGGTTTTGTGAAACTGCGGTCGTGCACTCCTTCTATCTTTAAACCATTCTTTCCTAGATAGGTGAATGCAGTTAATCGTTTGTGGGATAATGGGTAGTAAACCACCCAACTGTTGAATCTATCACGATTTTAATATTCAGTGTAATATTAAATTTAACAGTAAAATAACTCACTATACTTCAATATAACATATTAGTAGTATGTGGTATGTTTTATTCTTTGGGGCATTCAATAATATTATTTCTTATCACTATGTAACACATCAATATTTTCTGAGTACTATGACAGAAAACTAACATACATTAAATATACTTGATAACGCAAAATCATTATATTAGACATTCTGTCAGCAAAACAGAAGAACACATTTGGCCTTCAGAAGTACACAATTTAGTAAGATCAAATTTATTAACACCTATTCACAGTTCCATTGTCATATTATACTTACAAGTGTTACGTCTTTTTAAACCTTGAATACTTTTAGTTATTACAACATTTATCATTTTAATATTATTATGAAAGAATAATAAAGACATTGTTATATTTTGTGCTAGTACTGCGTTAGTTGTTTTAACGAATTGCGTGTTTAATATAACATATGTTGACCAAAAATCGGTTGATTTGATTTTGAAATAATTATACCGGTACTTGGTTAGGATTATTATTTTAAACGTTTGATATAAATCAAATTCAGAATTCAAATATTGTTCACTAGAGAATAAAACGTAACACTTGTTGTGGGCAGGGTACATTCTACTTTTGTGATTTCATGAAGAAAGAACATGTCTCATATGCCACAGTAACAACCCTTGTAAAGAAATTTTCTTACAGCAATGCAAACTTTTCCAATAAAATAAAGAAGGGAAAATCATAAAATTAGTTTCAAGAAAATAATAAGCGTGAAACAGCGGTTGTCTTTTCCAGAAGCTTTAAAGGGGCACTTCTCTTACGTTTAAGAAAAAGGTACAAACGAAAACGTTCACTTTCTGTAGTCGTCACTCCAAATAGGAAATTATTTTGCGTACATACTTTTATTATACCTTAATTTTTAACAAGTTGCACTTCACGATGAAAATTATAATAAGAAGGTGCTAAAACTAAAATTGCCTGCATCAGTGTGTATGCTGCATAATACCGCAAACAACAGAATATGAATCCTTTAGGAAAAGGTAAACTGCGCATAAATAATTTTGTGGAATTTTAGAAAAACGTGCGGGGAAATGTTAAAAAAATGTTTACGAATGCCCTCAAATCTTCTTATAATTCACGGAAACATCTTTATGATCTCATTAAATGACATAAAACAGAACCCCC
>JAQIWE010002539.1:0-13044 GCA_034698565.1 Campodea plusiochaeta | reverse complement strand
ATAATATAGCAAACGAAACGTCAATCCAATATTTTATTGTGTTTTGAAGTGGTCTAATCCATAATTTTGATATGAATTATTACTTTCATTGTGTATTCACACAGAAACGAAAAATTCATATTCAATCAATTTTATACATTGAGATGTTTTTGTATCTCACAAATTAACGTGTGTTTGAATCTAACAAGAATATTATTTATTCTCTCTTAAAATTGTATCAGAAGTTCTGAAAATATATTATGATCGACTACAATAAAACTTAATTTTAAAAAAAAAAAAAAACGAAATGAACCCAAAGCGAGAAAAAAAAACAGAAAAATGTTGCCAAAAACCACGATAAGTCATAAACAATATTCAAAACTAACCCACAGAACAACCAGAAACTCATCCATTATTTTCCCCATGATACTTTTTTCATTTTTCCCCATGCTTATATTTCTCTTTAAATCCAATTACTCCCCTGCTTAACAACACTAAACAAACAGCTTAAAGAATGGAAAAGAATAAAAAAATAAGAAGAGATCTTTCTTCTCCGTGTGTATAGTCTATAGTATTCTCCGTGTGTATAGTCTATAGTAGGATCTATCTGAAAGAGTTGTTGAACAAGTGTTGGAAATAGGATGCTACTTCACAGAGTCGTAATTAAAGAAAGGAGGAGGTATGGGGAGGAGAGGTGGTTATTGAAGTTACCGTACTGAGACAAGTTTCAGAAAACAGATTTGTGTTTGTCGTCGCCGTTCTGTCAGTAATTATTATTCTTGCTATTGTATTATATAACAATGAATCGTGTAAAATTCCAATAAATATGTTTTAAATTTTGTAGGTGGACACTCAGAAAAATTTTAAACTTGGCCAGAGATGTAACGATTCCTAGCTAGCAATAGTAATTTAATAAAAAAAGAATTAGGGACAGTCGACACTCAACTGTAAAATATTAAATTTTTAGATGTTTTATTATACTCGAAATCGAAATTTAAATTTGTAATTGGGAAATCGAAAGTGAAGTGTTTTTGAGAGTGAATAGTACAGTTTTCTTAAATAATTTCAGAATTTGATAATCCGCATCTCTTATATTCGTCATGATTTCCTTCTACTCCCCGTTGAAATCCTGCTAACTCGACAACTACACCTCAGAGTTCCGAAATCACCTTCAATCCTATCTTAACTCTCTACTTTCATCTATCAAATGATTAATCTTTCCCTTTTGCATATAGAACATCCTGTAGATTATACTTCCCTTCCTAACATTGCATTGAGTAGCAGAGGACATGATATCTGTGCGACAAGTGTTAGTGTACAGTAGGTAGGGTGATCAATCATCGCATGGAGCAAGTAGAAGTAGCAAGTAGGTGAAAATCTAAAATGGAAATATAAACGGAGATTGGTAGGAAAAGGAAATGAGGACAAACGGAGTGGGATGGATGGGCAGGAATATAGTTACAGATGAAATTATAGTTGGTATATATTGAGGTTTCCTTATAAATTTAGAATAATTATGAAATCATTACAATAATGACTGAAAATGACAGATGTGTGTTTGTTGTACACTTATACGGTATTATACGGTAGTACTAATTGTTTGTATAAGGTTCATTAAAGTGAAGAAATATCAATCTTGATTAAATCCATTGAATTTCAAAAGTACGATATATATTTCCATGCAACGAAAGATAAAGATTCTTCGTTGTCACAGTGGTCAAAACTACATTAAAATTATATGGGCTAATGTTAGTACGGTATGTTACAATATAAATATTGTAAATCTCAACGTATCAAAGTTCATTTTATATTCTCCAGTTTCCAATGGAGATAAAAGTTCATCATTCAATACTAATGGTGATGTTGTGGTGTCTTTAAGATATTAAAAACTTATTGGGAGTTACTTTCAAACAACCTCACAGTGCCGGTGCTCGCAGTAAGATATAAAATTACTCGTAATGTAAATTTGTAGCATCCACTATACAGTGATGGGTACCGACGGAAGGCAAAACTAACAACAGAAATTCTAAACTTGCGAAAACAAAACATGTACTGTATATAATCTTGATTTTTACAAAGATATCCATCAAAATTTTGGTGTCGCTAGTATCAATTGTACTATAATTACATTTGAAACTTTTATTCCCAGAACATTTCGAACCGACTCAAGATTTTCACAACCAAGTACTGTCTGACAACTGAATCTAAGCAACTGACATTCTCCTCAACAATCAAATATCATTTCACAAATCGCACAAGGAAGACAATTCACTTACAATTATCTTTCAATTATTAGCAGTAACAATATAATTATAAGATTATTTTAATTTCTCTCAAGTACTAGTATATATATTACGGACCCAAATCGATTAACCCATCAAGAGTGCTTCTGACATTCCAACAATATTGATAATCCTTTGTTGAGTTAGCCTATTTGTTTTCTTTGACTAGCCTGCAAATTGTATAGAAAATACACAATTTGAACCATCCAAAATAGTGGTCAACAATAGGTTTACCCGTCAAAATAGTTTGAAGACATAACAACTTCGAGTCCGTAAGATTTTGGAAGGACAATAAAATCTACCCTACTCTGCGTGACTGATTTCATAATCTCTCAGGATATTAAAATCTCGATACACTGCGGGTTATGCTGCCAACTCAGGGTCGGTAGATCCACGACCCTTGCCCATTACTACCCGTAACCATATAACCTTCCTGTTGTAACTTTCACATTCTCACACTTTTGTATTTAGAACCCCTTCAGCCATTTTTCTCACTTTAATACAAACAGCTCATTTGCACACAGATAACTTACAATTTAACATTTTTATCTTATTCGTTGGTAGATATGCAGTAAAGGTGTCGCATAGATAACAAGATCTACTTATATGGAAGATCTATGATATCTTATTGCAGAAGATTTCAACAATACTATTTCAGTTATTTACAGCATGGATTTGAAATCGATAATATAAACCTCTTGTATTTCAAAGCACTTCACAAATACCTATAACATAATATTATATAAAATGTTTTGTGAATAAAATTGTTGTGATTTTGTAATATTATTGACGATTCTTTTTGTTAAATCTGTACATAATATCCTCAATATAACTTTTTATTCTGTTTAAAACGTTGATGGCATATTTTACCAATATTTAACGAGATAATAACAGATTATTTTTGTGTCAAAAACTTTTATGTTAACATGCTGATGACGTAGTAGAAAACATGTTCAAAATTCTCTAACAAAATATTTTCATGTTGAATGCTTTTTTATCTGGTTGTAAAACTAAAACTCAACATTTTTATCGCGATTTCGTTATTCATTGATTTTTGTGTTTCGCTTGATCAGGTTTGAAACCGCCATATTAGTATCACTGAGAGCACCTTATCGAGTTAGTATCCCATAAATACGCAATAAACCAAACCATTCTGCTAAATCATAAACCTATATGATATTGTTGACCACGTTACAAACTTGCAAACATCATTCGAATAAAATAAAAAAAACGAAATTACGCATTTTATTACCAGCGGAGTTGAAAAAGTTTATTTTTGAAACATGACCTGTTAAAATTGCAGGATATAAAAACAGTAATTTTAAATTTCAGAGTTTTATTAGTTTTCATGTTGTATTTCAAAAAGTATGTTGGATTTATGATTATTGAAAACTGTGAGCGGAATAAACTTTTATTATGATAAACATTTTATTATTTTATTTATAACAGTCTGAAACATACTATAGTGTTTCCAAAATCTTACGAACCCAAATCGATTAACCCACCAAGGGTGTTTCTGACATTCCAAAAATTGATAATCTTTTGTTGACTTATTTGTTTTCTTTGGCCAGCCTGAGAATTGTATAGAAAATACACAATTTGAACCACCCAAACAAGTGGTCAACAATGGGTGTCAAAATAGTTTGAAGACATAACTAGTTTGAGTCCGTAATATTTTGGAAGGACTATATGCTATTCCCTATAAATATGTTACCACTAATGAAATGTATATTTTCAATTATTTCAATTGCACCTGCATTTTTTAATGATTGCTAGTGTTGCAAACAAACAAAACAATATTTGTTTATTTCATATTTTCATAAAATATTCCATAATTTAATAACATAATATTATTAAATCTTCCATGAAGCACATCATATGTTCATATACCACTACAGAGAGCTGCATAACCTTTGTGTTTAGTTGTAAAAGTTATGAAAGCAAATGTAATATAAAAGAACCCTTCTTTTGAAGTCATTTCATAATACTAAAATAAAATAATACAGCAGAAGTTTACATGAAGCTCGTACAGCTCTTTTAACTTTTATGAAACCCTTTTGATAATTTGAGAGCTTTAATTTAATATACGAGTGTTCACACTGTTTGTGTCGCATACTTATTCACTGTATTGCGTTACGAACTATTTCACAGATCACAGAAACCTCATAATTAAATAAGTATTAGGTGTACTATATTGCGTTTTTATTAAATAATGTAATATTTGAAATTTTACATCAATAATTGTTAGAGAATGTAAAAACATAATTGATATCAATAGTATATATGATGAAATAAAAGTTCCCTGTTTTTACTGATCAAAAAGATGCCGAATGTTTATGAAAACCAAATTGTTGAAACTTTGTTTAAATAATGTTTTAGTAATGTATAATGTTTAAGTAATGTTTTAGTAATGTGATAACTGATAATATTGTTTCAAAATATTGTTTCTTCTGGAGCAAGAAAGTTCCTAAAAAAAGTTCCTAAGAAAGTTCCTAAAGCCAGACCCACGTAATTATGATGTCCAATATATTATCCCTTTTGTTGAATTATCAGCATTGACTGCTAAGGGTTAAATTGTCTTCACATTAAAATTAAATACCCCCCTCCCTTCCTTAAGTTTTCCTAAAATCCTCATCATTTCCGTGTACAATGTACATACTTCTTCCATCAATATTTTCGCCTCCTAAGCAATAATCCTCTGTAGAAATCTATTGTAGAGTACATGTACTCTACAATAGATTTCTACAGTACCCATAGACAACCCGTACAGAACCCACACAACCCGTATACAATTGAATGCGACTCCTTTCTGTATGTTTGTATATGTTAGGATGTGTGCTCTTTTTGCTTTGTTTTCGCTTTTCATAAATGTCAGCCTCCGGGACAGGTCTCCGGATTCGCCATGACATTCCTCCACAAAATATTACTCGCAAAACTTTTATTGAGTTCTCCCCCCTTCATGTCCTCATGGTGAGGAGGGGGGGGGGACTGAAGGTAGATTTATAATGGGACACTCGGAAGGAAATTTCTTGTCTTGTTGCTCAGAGATAGAAAACTCATGTTGAGTTGTCACTGCAAATTCATGTTTTTTTATTGAAACAGAAAACAGTAGCGTCAATTCCAGGGTCGTACTAAAAGGGGTTCCCTAGATTCAATTACTTCATTCAATTATTGAACAAAGATTGAAAAAAGTTTTCTGTTACAATTTAATTCAAATGAATTTTTTTTTTCTATTTTCGGTGAAATGACAGATTTTACAGCAGAATGTTAGAAAATGTTAACTCATTTGGCAACTATTTATATACTACTTATTTCAGTTATTTGAAGCTTTTCATATTTTCAAAATGACTAAAAAATAAATAACTACCTTTCAAAATATTCATTCATTTTCATGATATCGTTTGAAACTGAATGTACTGTGGATTTGTGCACGAGAAGTGTAATGTGACAGTGCTGACTCCTGCAGCTAAGGCTAATAAAGCTGTAGAAACAGATTTTCACTCATAATTAATATGCATTTTCTTTCTATAATCTGACGCTTGACATGTATAAGTGCTATCGTGCTATGGTAGTATTATTTTCAATTTTTTCACGCAATTTATTCATTAAAACGATTATGCAATATGAATTCAAATTCAAATAACTGATTTCTTTCAAACCAAATCTATCGATTAAGCTAATATTATAAAACTATTACAAACACTGTGATATAATACGTACGATTTGTTATAATACAAACCAAACCTTTATTTGAACAAAGCTTTTCATTTTAATATCGTGATTAATTTTCTTTTGAATACGCACTGTATGTGTGTGTATAGTACTGTGTGTTAATAATTAATGAGCTTGTACTTTTTGAATGGTTAATTTGTAAGAGAGTTTGTGTACTTTTAATCTGTTTCCGATGAAAAGCTTCTGCTGGGAAGATTACAATGTTCGAACAGCTGTGGGATGTTTGGGAAATAAATGACTTTTTACACACAAAATGGGATTGGAAGAAGAGAAAAAATTGGGAATTCCACAACTTTTAGGGTGCAGTTTAGGTAATCCAGTGTGCTCGTAGGCTCACATAATGATGAAAAATAAATTTCAGGTTCCAGTATTTACGGATGAAATATTTCGAATCTAGTTAAATAAAATTTTGGGGGGAAAACCGCAAAAATGACTTGCATACGTTTATGTAATGAGATATTGTTTAATTAATAGAATTGCAAAAATGAAATATAAACTTAAACAACGATCTAACCCTTTATGTTTATTGCGAAAATGAGTTTCAAATATTAAATGGGTAAAATAAACATTTTGAAGTACTTACTCACTGGCAAGAGAAATAAATTTTGAGAGAAGAAAACTTCTTCAATCCATCAGATAGTTTGTTGAACTTATTTTATTTATAAACTGTTTCTATATATATAAAACCCAATCGTGATCTGAAAGTGAATACTTTCATGTATATAGCGGCATTTTTAATATAAACTTGAACATTACTTTATAATATTAGATTCTACGAAATGTAAAAATATATATCTACAAAGAAGTAATAAAATGCTTTGAAGAGAGAAATTTTATTACAAGATATTGAATGGGGTTGCTAGATCACTCAAAATGTTCAACAGTTTTGAATACTTGAACAACAGGAAAAAGAAAAGTTCAAAATGTTATATTTGAGAATTCAGGAAAGTATAATCGTGATGAAGTCATGACGGAATATATTGAATTCAAATGTGTTTCAGTTCACATTCTGAAATTGTTATAATGTATTATGCCTGAATAAAATATGATATAAAAATTAATATTACAACTATTTATATATTACAACTATTTAGAAATTTGAAAACATCACTTCTCACAAAAGAAATACACGATGGCAAATGCTATGGGTTGTTTTTCATTCTTGTGATTTTGCTATTTTAATATTATGAAATTTTTGATAATTCAGTTAGGGAGGTAACAAGATTGCTTCAGAAACTATCGTATGCTTTGGAATCAGAGTTTTCATTCGGATTTATGAAATTCAGGGTTTGTCATGCTGGTTCCTCCAAAGTTTGTTTCTCCCGACATTGACAACCCTGTGACATTCGTAACATGGAATCGTATCACAGGTCAATAAACTGTAAATCAACAACCCATATATTCTCCAACAAATATACTCCCCCTCCTGCTGTTCGAAAGATTTATTCTACTACAAAATGAGCTATAAAATACCTCCCTCCTTAATGATACCTTACTGTTATTGTTTCCTATCTTGTCCACATTAACTTAAGTTATATTGCAGAGGACATACATCGTCTCAAACTGTCCTTCTTATTATTATATGGCCGCCATGATGGGGGAGTAATTGAGTCGTTTCGTCAGGCATTTAGAACACGGAGCGGTGGACGAATCGAGAAAAAGATTATATGGTGGGTATATTTGACGGACGATTGTTGTAAGTATTATTGCGAGGATTATATTTGTGAGATGACAAAATGATTGTCTGTTTATTGTCATGATGAAGATTTACAGTTCTAACGTTATTACAATTTCTGAAGGATATTACAAATGGTCACTGTGAGCTTAGGACAGCATCAAGGTTGCCATTTCTTAGGAAAGTAATAAGAAATAAAATATTTTCTCCTGTTTCATTTATGTTTGAGGATGCTAAAAAAATTGTTATTGAAAACATTATTTCATTAAGATAAACAAATTGAAATATGTTACTTTTAATATATGCAAAACTTTAACTTGAAGAAAATTCGCTCGAGAAAATTCCTTTAATATTGGAATTAACAACATTTACCCGAATAATCATTTGAGGAAATGTTATACAAAATATGCCAAATTTTCCTCAACTTGTATTCTTGCTGAGAGAACAGATAAAACTAAAATCCTAAATTGGAATTATAAATCTTCCATGCTTTTACCATAACACAAACCTACACTGAAACCAGACCACCCCTTAAAACGTGAGCCATTAGCAACGAAGCATGTTTTGTTTTTATTATTATTCCTGTAATAGATGGAGTCTGTGCACCGATGGTCACGACTCTATAGGAGAATCTTTCGTATATCTCCCTTCAAGTGGCTTTACTCATTTACGATCTTTTTATTGCAGGATTTAGAAGCTTTTGACAGAATTAATTAGCATTTATTGGCAGCTGATTTTATGGTTGATCGCTTTTTACGTTGACTTTTTATTGGATCGCGGTTCAGTTCTGGAGAAAAGAGTGTGAGAGCGAAAGAAATTAAATTGGAAGGTTTTTGAGTTCGAAATAGAATTTTCTGTTGACAATTGTGAGGTCAGGGACCTTTATTGGATAGGTAAAGGAGTATAAACTGAAAATACCACTATAGTGGTTATGTAGATTAAACAGTGATGTGAATGACAAGTTTCAAGAAAACTGGTTTTGGTTTGGTTTATTAATATGATTGTTGAAACTAAATATGAATTCAGTAAATTGAAATGCAGGAAATTTTAAAATTTGAAGGTTGTAGTGGTTCATTATCATCTTCTCCTAGATAAAAGATGAAGGGAGACTCATCTTTGTGTGTGACAAGGATACCCTATAACATTACTGTTGAATCCCAAACTCTTCTATAATATTCAGCATATATAATTACAGAACTTCTGATATTTTTAAATTAATATTACGAGATTTCACACTCTATAACATTTTATAATATATATGCTTGAAGCCAAACTAAACAAATAGTTTCACCTATTCGATTTATTTTCACCCCCCCCCCCCCTCCCAAATAAAACTCCACCACTTTTTTCCTCTTTAGAATCACTCTAGCAACTCCACTCTTCAGCATTGCTATAGCAACTACAGCAGTAAACTAAACGTGCAGTTTGTTCGCTTCTAATATTGTACGTGCCTATTGAAAAAAATCGTCAACAGCGTCGTTAGCGAATACGATGGTAGCAGCTGCGGAAGCGTCGGAAACAGATGGCGGCGTCGCAAAAACGAAAAAGACTTTAAGAATGAATCTTTGATTAATTTCGAGACATTTTCCTTTGATTTACGACGTGTCGTAATTTGAATTAGAATATTATTATCAAAGAAGGCGTTGGACATTTTGGGGACAATATCGATTTTCGGATGCAGCAGGAATAACAAATTTAATAAGGTGAAAAATCCATTGAAAAGATTTTGATATTCAAGTTATTTCCATACTTAGTAGCACAAATATAGTAATTTCCTTAGAAGACCTAAACTTCTCTTTAATTTTAAAATTTTAATTTTAATTTATTTTAAAAACAGCATTCAAAATATACTTAAAACTCTAATAATATATTGAGCACGTAAATATCTGTAGTTGTAAAATTGACTTTAAATCTGCTATACTTCCATCATGTGTTATTTTAACTCGTGAGCATTGGCGCCGACTTATGAAAACTTCAGGGGGTGCTTAAAAATTAGGGAATATGGAAGACCGTTCGCTAAGCGCCACCATGGTTTTCGCGTGGGAAGAAAATTTTGGAAAATTATGGTGCCAACCGTCTATTTTAGACCATTTTTATACTGATGTCATGTAAAAGATGACAATTATCGTAATATTCGTAATATTATCGTAATATTTCTTCATAAATTTATAAAAATCATTAAGATGTGAATCATAATGATTATGAGCATAGAAGAAAATTTTTAAAGCAGAAATTACAGGATTTTAAGAAATTCACGATATTTCAACAAAAAAATTGTGTTTTTTTTTAATGCTTTTCATTTCTCAAACACATTTTTAGTGGTACTGGTAATGAAAAGTAATGAAAATTCATTTGAGGAAAGAAGATTCAGGGGGTGCTTAGCATCCCCTGGATCTGCTCAGCGGGTGCTTGAGCCCCTGAGCACCCCCGTAGTCGGCGCCTATGCTCGTGAGTTTGCCACTAGGCGTCTCTAATTACCAATGTGAGTTTCATTGTGATAATGGAAGGGTTTCAATTTAGTTTGTGAGTGAGAACAATGGTTGGAAATAATGTATAAAATCAATTGACACTATTGAACTGTTGGCAGGTCGACACTCAATAGAGCATTCAGGAATAACAACACGTCATGTGATTGGGAGGGGGTAGGGGCCGTCAACAATAACAATATGGTGGTACAGGGGGAATACGAAAAGTGACAACTCGTATGGGTGGCTGCATAAACTCCCAGGATGCAACATTTGTGAGCATTTTACTAAATATCAATTATTGTTATTTATTATGCAACCAGAAACGTGATTTTGAATTGTCTGTAAAACAATATAATTAATATATACAATGCTAATTTATTATTCGTGCCAACCTTGTGTTGGTGAGTGATACTTTGTGTTTTGTCGCTATGTGTCATTAACTTCCACCATTGTTGAAACTACAATAATGTTACTGTTATGTTTGAGACATTGTTTGGAAGGTGGACATTAAAATAAATAAATCATTAATCGTTATTTACTTGGTGCAGTAAATGTCATTTCTGAAATTTATATGGTAATATCCTAATGCCATGCTCAACAGTATATTGATGGGCACATTTTGAAAAGTAATTGATGTGAAATACATAATTTATAAACAAGGAAATAGTAAATGGTAAACAGGAATGGTACATGGAAATGGTAAATGGTAAACAGGAATGGTACAGGTTCTGGATACTGGGGTACTTCCTGCAAGTTACTCATATAAAAACTGGCCCTGTATATTGTATGAACTTGTAACAATATTAAAAATACAATTCAAACGAAAATACAATTATTCAGCTCAGCTTATACTTGCAAATTAATTAAAATTTATTTCCCAAATTAATGTTTCTCTCCGAGCCCTGACATTAATCAAATATTTCATCCGTAAAAATAACAAAAATGCAGCGAGACAAAAAATCTCTAAATATCTCGCCTTCCAGTCTTTCAGCCTGAACCTTGAGACTTCTTTCACATCATTTTCTTCACACTACTAAACCCATTAGTGATTTTTACGACCTGCACACTCTAAACTACTGTGTGACGTCACAACTACTGTAATACGTCACATAAATAACCCGCCAAACAATAAGCTGACCCCTACAACCGTACAAATCATCAAACGTTTCAACTGCAGAGATCCTCTCTCCGATGGAAGTTTTTCACTATACGGTTACAGTGGCGCCCGAAGTGGTGAAAAATAGTATTGGAAAAATGGTTATTATCGAAGTGTTTGTTGAACAATGGGTTAGGCTGAGTTTTTATTTTCGAAGAGACTGGATGAAGAAAGAAAATGGACTTACCAATAGTTTTGTGGATTCAGTTGGAGTTAATCATGGATTCTGAAAAGAGAAGAAAATATTATTAGTATTTTTATAATTTCATATTATTTTACAGCTTTGCAAATGAATGCATAAAATGAAAAACGATATAATAGGATTGAAACACTCAATAAAATAATTCACCAAAAGAAAATTATTATCATTGACTCAGCTAACTGGCTAAGGTTCATTGACACAGCATATATTCCGTTTTATTCCATTTGATTATTGTTCCCTTTTCGTGGAAATAGTCTTCATTTGAATGTTACTTTCATATTTTAAACGATTAAATTTCAAGCAAGATATGATCATCAGTAATAAACTGAAAAGTTAGTACAAATTTAAATCATCCGTGTTTTTTTAATAGAGACCTTTTGTGAGATTGATGCAGTTTTCAGTAGTTATAAGCAAACAGGCAATCATTCAAATATCTCCATACCCAAAATATCCACACGTTTCATTGACTTCCTATATGAAACGTAACTTTCAACGTTCCCTCGTTAAACGTCATATTAAAGACAAAAAAGCTCTGCTACAACAAATATCAAAGAAATACCTTTCCGACTAACAATCCATATCATTAGAGTAGGACAAAAAAGTTCTCTACGGGTACGGTTGCCGAAGTCTACCCTTTGAAGTGAAATTGGCAATTGCCGGTCCATAAGAGCTTTTAGACCTCTACGATATTAAAATCTCATCAGTCGTAGGGTCAAATCTGTGTGGTCATTACATACTTCAGTAGCATATATACTTTGATAGCATATACCAACATAGAATACAATCATGTATTGGTGGAGATGGAACAGAGGTGCCATGGGTTTCAGATTTAAATACGGGACGATATATTTAATTGAGGTGCTTTTGAATGATGTTATCATTTGATGCCGAATTCAAAATTACTATTAATCAGGATGAATTACTGTATGTTCCTGAAAATTAAATTATAATTATACAATCACAAACCAAAATTACTTTGAATTTCATTATGGTGACAATTGGCCCATGAACTCATCTAGCAGTTCAATTTCTTCAAAAAATGATTTTTTATGCATTTTTATTTCATAAGGTTCAACAAGAAAAATACAAACTAATAATTATTTTCATTGAACAGCGAAACAATAATGGCAATCATAGTATTGGTCTTAACAATTTACTATATTTGAAATCATAGAAGTGGTTTTAACTTTTTACTATATGTGGAATTGGGAATATACTTTATTTTATACTCAGTTCAGTCTGGTAAAGAATTTGTAAAAGATCGAAAATTTGTCATTTTTCCATTTTGATATTTTTTCATTTATAATTTAGTAAACAGTTTTTTGTTATGCCGTATAAATAATATGCAAAATATGTGATGATCAACTTTAGATATTGCCACATAAAATATACGAGCGTATCTAACAGTATTACTTTGTACATATAAACACGCACAATGTCCAGATGATTAATCACAGGCATCTGTCAACTCTATCACATACGGTATAGCTACTGTACTATAGAGATGAGGCTATATATACTCTGACCGATAGGAAAAATTGGTTGTGGTG
>JAQIWE010002538.1:0-13046 GCA_034698565.1 Campodea plusiochaeta | reverse complement strand
AGACTAATATTATATTATAATATCAGAAAAGTCAATTTAGCTGCAAGTAACCCTTGAATTTTCCGTACTGTTCCACAGTCAGAAAACGCTGCCATGGCATATTCGGTGAAAATCAAATATATATGATTTTCGACTTTTCACTTTCAGTATTACTGTCATTCTGAAGGTAATAAATCCTACTCCTTTTGATTCTATTTTGATTTTATACGGTACTTTAATGGTTGTATAGCATATATGAGGGAGATTCAATAAGAAACAGATAGGGTACTATTCATTTTTTTTTATTTCAGAAAGTTAAAATGCCAGCAAATATACTTGCAAATCATATTGAAAAAAGTACAGTATCATACTTGCAGCTATTCTTTTTACTACGATATTACTCGTATACAGAACACGGATTTTTCACCATGGTAGAGAATAATAATATAATATTATCAATTCTTTTGTAGCTATTATAATACTCTTTTGTCTGCAATAAAGAGTTATTCATACAGTATATACGAATGTACGGCAGTAAATCATATAAACTATACAAAGCCAATGTGTACATATGAAATTTATTTTAATAAATGGAAGAATACTTTTCAAATCGCTGAGCCACAAAATTCTGTGATGGTTATTACTCTACCTCTTTGTAGATTTATTCCATAGAGTACTGAATTACATATTATAATATTCTTTGTAAATTTTAATTCGTGGTCTAGACTCTTTTTCTACCATATTTGTTTTCTGGCCAGCATATTTGTTTTATAAAACTAATTACTTTTTACTTTACACATAACAGAATTGACAACAAAAAGAAAACCACAGCAGGTAATTTGAATATTAGTCTAGGTTTAAAATTACTTTTTTAAACAAACTGAGCAAAGAGTTTGCCAAATTGCTATTTGTACTGACTGTGAGTTTCCAAAAAGTTGTATAGTTAGTTGGTCAAAGAGTTAATTTAAAAACAAATTATTAGAGGTATCAAAGACGGTCTTCAAAGGGTAGCGCTGGTTGGCAAAAAGAAACTCTTTTATGATTAATTGACTGAAAGAGTGTTTCTCCTTTGAAATAGTAAGTGAAATGTAAATAAAACACGAATTTCGCTATTCAGCAGATTCTAAATGTTTTCAATTTCAGTAGTTTTCTGGTGGGGTAACTTATTAATTATTATTAATTATGTTTGGTTCAGCAGGTTGTATGTACTGATGCATAAGAATATGTAATATCCTATTTTTAGAGAATGGATAGTAACTAATAACCATAAATCTTTGTAAGGGGATGCACCAGGGACGCCGGAACTCCTTTTTGTCAGGGGGAGCGAGATTAAACTTAGAAACTCTTTATTTTCATTAGCGATTCTAAAGAGAACTTTTGGGGAAACAAAAATAAAGGTTTGCTGAATACCATTCGCGAAGCGACACCATGGTTGCCGCGAGCGAAGAGAATTTAGAAAAATTATACTCAAAACTGACTCTTTTAGACCATTTTTACTATATATTGTAAAATTTCAGACAGTTTTTTAAAATTATTTCCATTTATCTACTCTTTACTTCGATGAAAAGAGAGAAATCTCCATTTCCAGGGGGAGCGGCGCTCCCTCTGATATTTGACAGGGGGAGCGGCTCCCCTTGCTCCCCCTGCTCCGACGTCCCTGGGATGCTCATTTAGTGCAAATAACTTGAGTATAGTAAGTTCCTGATTTCAATTCAGATGTTTATGTATACGCTGGTTATTACACTAAAAATTATTATACTCAGTAATTCTGATGATGAAACCACGATCGATGTCATACCTTGAGATGAACCAAGATCAGAACCATATCTTTTCTATAAAGGGAGAAGTCATATTATTCAAAGAAATTGTATTCAGAGTTCTTATACTGACTTTTTCAAACTTATTCTATTCTGTTCAGAGGAAAGGGTTATAGCAGGACACTACTTTACACTGTAAAGATTGGTTAAGCGGTCCTGGAGGTTCCGATTTTAAATAAACTAGGTGTTGGACAGTATTTAATTACTTCCTATACCTTCCTTCAGAATGACTCCTGAGGTTTGGGTGAAAGGTTGGCAGGAACATATAGAGATAACTATACATAGCCTCTAATCTATTAATCTATTCATCGTGAAGTTAAGCATGCATATTCATCCCCGATATACACCAATGATAGAGACATGTCGTATACATGATAGACACTCTTAAACAGTTGTATTACATTAAGCTGTGTAAATCACATGACGCCTCTATTAATCCTATAATTCTTAAAAATAATCTGTAAACACACCATACTGAAAACTGAATTCTAAGCTAATTACTCCATCTATTTTTCCAGGTCGTGAGCTTTGGGTCCTAGTGGTCGGCACCTCCCCATACAAGCATGTGATTGGTCGCCCCAACGTTAAACTGGTGGCGAACATGCACGGCAACGAAGCTATTGGTCGTGAACTCCTACTTCATTTATCATTGCATTTAGTTGAAAGTTACGGTAAGGATCGTTTTGTTCGTTGGTTGTTAGAAAATACTCGTCTACATCTTATGCCTTCAATGAATCCTGATGGGTTTGAAGTTGCCAAAGAAGGAGAATGCGAAGGAGGGCAAGGAAGGTAAGGGAACGAGTCACCATATTGAAATCAAAATTGATTTTTTAAATGAAAGAAGTTCACAAATTTCAGTTCCAAGGAATCAATCTTTGAATCAGTGATAAATCTACTGGGATATCTGGCTGCCACTTTTTTCTCACATTTACTTCACTAAGCAATATTTACTAGATATACAATTTTAATAAGGTATATAATTTCTAAATTTAAAAATGAAATATAAATGAAATTTCTTCATTTTTGCATTCCTATAAGACTAAGAGTCTCTGTTTACGAATCCATCACTGTTCACATGTTCTAGTTTTTGGAGTTGAGTAGAGTGGAAGAATCCGTCATTGCCTAACATTATTTTTCCACGAATGTCGAGACAAAAACAAAAAAAAATCGAATGAACAAATTAAATGAAGAAAAAACTGAATGAAATTTGTTCCTGATTACTTCAGAACTTGTAACATTTCAAGTCGGATATATGATAGAGAATTAGAGATATTCTTCTCACAGATTCTACGCCTATACCGTGACAAGCAGGACAATCTTTCGTCCCAAATCTACAGTATAGAGAACATCTAATAATTTTGATCAGTTCTTTGAGTTTGGTCAGCAGACTCTCTTCGGTTTTCATATTATTTTGTATCATTGTATCATCACAATAATTATGTGTTACTGCTGGGTACATTAAAAAAGTATTGAAACAAAAAATGCCTTTAATCAGCATATTATACGATCACTGGCACAATAAGTCAGTTTATTTCTACCTGCTGACAAAAATATTACGAAAAGAAACGATTTTGCTAATGAAACCGATCAAATAAACTACATTTTATCTGCCCTTACAGAGTCATAAAACCTCAAATTCACCACTCCTTTAGCGAAAAGTAAACAGATAAGCAAGATAAATTGAACATTGCAAACTGACATTTAATTTCCGGGAAGAAATAGAATCTCAAAGCACATCTACTTTCATGATATCAGATCTAAATCCTTTTAGAATTGTATTGTAAACGATATTTGCTTACTCTGATACACTTCTTGTGATGTTTACTGAGCAGCTTACATCCTCAAATCAACTGGCAAAGTTGAGATTGCCTTTTTATTGTTGTATAGTCGTTATCGAAAGTATAATGGAGAGGTATTAAATTTCCAGAGAGTAAAAAAGAACGTATTTCTTATATCTATAACGAGATTGACCTTTTGAAGAGAATATAAATAAGGGAAAAAAATCATCTCTTTAGTACTTTGAATTCAGTTTGTGCTTGATGGGAAAAGAACGACTTACAATAAAAATGAGAAAGATGCCAATAAAAAATGAGAATAGAGGTGCTTTCATATTCAATAAAATTTCGTTAGTGGTACGATATAGGACTGAAAATCGAATTAGGTAATATTGCATTTTTCTTACGTTCGGTTTGCCAAATTTAAAAGCCGGGAAGAGTAAAGAGATTTGAATATTAAAATGATTTTAATGCCGTAACTTTTCGAAGTTTTTCATAAGTAGAGACCAGCAACTTTTCACCGCAAGTGTTGAAATCAGTAACAAATAAAACTGTAAAAAGTAAACAAAAATTATCAGTATTTCTTTATTGTACTGTAAAAACTGAGAAAATTTATCTTTCGCTTCTCTTTCATTTCTCTCTGTTTATTCTGAACTCGTTTCGATTGTACAAATACATGTCAAGCTCATACTATTTTCTGCTTTATCATTTTGGAAATAAATTTCTACAAAGATCTCAGAATTCTGAGTTTAATCCATATTCATGCTGATTGTATATCGTACAGTGATGGATACCGCTGTGCCTACTGTAAGAACTGTAAAATGACAGCTGTTGCAAAGAAGTATTGAAATGAGGAAATCCATCAACTTTAACCGAGCAGTGGCAACAGAACTTTTTATTATTTCTTTTACGAAGTTATAACTTGTAAGAAATCCTTTGAAATGAACAGGAAAGTAAGGCATGAAAGAGAAATTCGGCATCAGTGGAGCTGAAACTAGAAATTGGTTTTCGATGCAAATAAGAAATATGCAGAAGTTATTGTATTATATAAAACCGGATATCAATGTTGTAATATTGGTGAGTTGAAATTAATACAATTTTCAAAAAACGCTCTCGAATATTATTCTTACTGATACTCATTACATTGATCGGATGTACAAGGAATAAGAATATCAAAGCTCGATGGGAAATCTGGCAAAATGTTGATGTAAATATCATATTACATCATATTTTATATGCTGAATATTAGAGGAGTACAAGATTCAGCAGTCAGCCAATCACATGACGGTCAATTTCATTACACTCCTCTCATCCACTGTACCACTGTTATTCAGTTTAATGCATGTATCAATGATATTTTCATTTGTATTATATGGAACATCTGATTGTCACATATTCTTATCAATTTGGCAGTAAAAACATACATAGTTCGATTTTTCATTAACTAATTAATAAGAATTTATAGTGGTTGTTCATACAGTAGACTGAAAATCTGTAAAAGCATTCATGTTGCAAAGGTTCTTCTGTTAGGCAATGAAAAAAAAAATCAGGAGAAAACTGCCTTGCATTATGTGAACAAAGAGCAATATTGAAACATGAATAATTCCGAATATTTTTTGTTAATGAAGAATATTAATTTATTGATATAATAAAAATAATAATTTGTGAGATAATATATTCTTTATATCAATTATAAATAATTCAATAAAATTCTGTATTTCGATAATAAGAAATCCTTTAATTTGACAGATACAATGCTCTTGGTTTCGACTTGAACCGCAACTTCCCAGACTACTTCAAACAAAATGCCAAACGAGCCCAACCTGAGACTGAAGCTGTTCGCAGATGGATCTCTCGCCTTCAATTTGTATTAAGTGCCAATCTACATGGTGGAGCATTAGTTGCCTCATATCCATTTGACAATACACCTAACTCTAGTAAGTCAAATTAGTCAATAGAGATTTAGAGAATAGATCATTGCAGGATAGATGGTTTTAATGGTGAAATAGATTTCTAAACGCCTCAATTATTTCAACAAGAGAGAGCTGACAGTGCTCAATTGGTGAAAACGTAGCCGGCATCGTACTTTTTATTTTTGATCACTGGTACATGAAATTTGAAATAATAATAATAATAATAATAAATTATCCTTTAACGAAAGATGAAACGAAATAAATTCGAAAAATTTCTAACGATTTCATCCAGTAGTTTCTGAGAAATTATTTTTATAGAACGCTGAAATCCTATCTTATAACATGCTGTGGAAAGATCTGTCCCGCAGACCATATCAAAATACAAAAGTGAAATTGCAATAAAAAAAAAAAAAAGCAATGAAAACTACAAAAAGGAAATAATAATAAAAAACTAACTTTAATCCAATATATTTTACGGTATTTTCCCTCATCAGAAGCTACAAAAACTTTTTTCTCTGCACACATTATAATCATCATACATAATAATTATAGTGATCTGCGGCTTCTGCGCTATATTCCAAATACTATGTAGTCGCTGTTTTAGGTTAATCCTACGTAGAAAACCACAATACATACGAAATAGCTAATGCTGCATGATGTACTGCATAATCCTAAACTATAGGCTACAGCATAAGCTGTTTCATTCGCCTCATTATTATCCATGAAATTTTCTGGTAGGAAAAGTCATTATACACAATTTATATTCGCTTTCAACTCAGTCATCAGGAAGAATAATTACTGATTCAACTATTTTTAACGTTCGACCACAGCAGTCAGTCTCACTATACGACGGATTCCATTCCACAGTTTTATATACTGTATGTATGTATGTACATGTAGTGTATGAGAATGCGGCTTATGCAGGTGTTCATATATTAAAGCTGGAAAATATTGTGCAGTTTTTTAAACAGGAACTTCATTTATTCATTATCCGGAAATTTTCAGTTACATTTCGTTTTATTGAAATATTAATATTGCCGAATATAATTTATATGGAGTTCCCGGAATCACCTCCACATCGACAAAACTCTTTTAAAAGCTTTTGTAGACAAATTTTTACTAACTAGAATTGAACTGCTGGATTTTCTGGAACATTAAATTTTACTGTTCCATGAGTCTCAGTGACCTAATCTGATCCAGTGTTAAACTGAGGCAGCAGTGGATCACAGTAGATTACACTGGCCCAGCCATGGGTCATACTCTGGACCAACATATTTACGGCCAGCAGTTTATATCTACCGCGAGTTCAAGCCTTCAGATGACTGACCATTGCCCAGTAGCATAAAAATGACTTAGGAAAGTTTTTGAGTCACTTTGAAGAGTTCAACTCACATTCATACTTGAATACTGTCGCTCATTCACAGATATTATAGCGAACGAACCACAGAGTTTTAAATAATTAAGGAAAATATATCTTTACTAATCACCAAAATTAATTTGATTGACATATTACATACTTTTTCTGTAAATTCAACAAAATGAAGAACTTTAAGTTCTGCCGAATTGCATATTTTGAAATATTTTATTGTTTACCTAATTACTGATGCTGTACTTTGAAATCATTAGAAAAAAAGAACGAGATGCTATCTGGAAATCATAGGTGGTTACTATTTGTGTTTTGAATTAAAACAAATATTATTGAAAAGTTTTTTTATGTTCTTAAACTCCAGATATTGTACTTTTTTCTTTGTTTTTAAGTTTCTGTATCAATACAAGTCAGAAAATTGATTAAATTGTTTTTCTTGACTTGTAAGAGAAACTTTTCTTCCACAACAATGTTGTCAATCAAAGTAGGATCTCTATAGCATGATGGAAAAAGTTTTCTGAAAAATATTTTTCCAATAAAGAAGAGTGACATTCTTCATTTATTATCTTCACTTTCTCACTTTTTGTTGGGACATTAAAGATAAATAGTATTGTTTATTTATATATAAAAAGGGATTGAAAATAACCATAAAAATAATACATTCCTTTGAAATATAGACCTTACGTCGTTAGTAAATACGCAAAAACTTGTTTTTGGTATAAATACAGTAATAAAAGACAATTTGGTGCCAGTTCTTTGATATGTATCATGATCATGAGTTTTGCTTTATAATGATTCTGACAATATTCTCTGTAGGGTTGGGATTCAATATAGCAATGTAAAATTTATAAATTCTCTAAAGGAATTTTAATAGTGCACGCAGTAAACCAAACTTTTGCACTAAAATTCAAATGAAATAAAAATAAAGTGTCAGTATATATAAAACATTCTAGATATAATAAGTAAAAAATATTTTCAAAACGTTTTAACTGATAAATCGGTAAGAATTCCAAACAAATCTCATTGCTTACTATGAAATGGAAAATTAGAAATGTACCTCGAAAAAGTTGTGGCAATAGAATATCCTAAAAAAACGTTTTCGCTCTTGCTGTATTTAAAAGTTTGTTTGCCAATAAGTCGTGTACTGATTACAGCACACTAACTACGTACAGGGAGCTATACACTTACCACAGAATGAAATAAGAAACTTTTGTAATTAAAGTTGATGGATGTGTAAAAAATTAATTGATTTTCAAAGACATCAACAAAATGAAGATATTTTAAGATTTTGACGTATATTAGGATAGATGAAGGAATTTAAATGTTTCAGAAACTTTCAACTTTGTAGAAACAGTAACCTTCATTTTAATAAGAGAAGAGGTTAGTGGCAGAAAGCATTTATGTTAATGGAAATATTTTCAGCACACACTTATTGAGTGTTATTGTTTTAACCTCTGCAATATTAATTGGAAACTTATTTTATTGTTTGATTCCTGAAAATTCAGCTGATATTATGTTTTTAACACTTACAGAAATCTCGGTAGAAAGTAAACTAATAGTTTTTTACTCTATACCTGAGATCATTATCGAGAAATTTGTTATTGTAGATACAGTATAAAAGTTATGTACAAAATTGTAAGATATGCCAATCTGCAGGCTCAATCTACTTGATTCACTCGGTATTTGAAATTTGATATGACATACTTAAAGAAATAAACAAATTTGTTTTCTGTAAGGCTCTAACTATGAATGAATGAAAGCATGGTTTATTGAACAAAGAAAATCAAGTAAGTACATTATAGGCCAGAGACCCGTTGCACAGAGAAACAACATAAGATAAATTGTATAAAAAGTATAGCTGCTAGAAAAGAAGGTACATAGTATGAAAAAACGTAAGCCCAACAAGCCATCACGTTGAAACATTAAAAGAGATAACATGAAACTTTGCAATAAGGTAGTTTAAAAGTACTGCCAGCCCATATTATAAAGTATTGTCAGCAAAGTTTTTCATACAAAAACCATAATTGCAACAGAAATTTTATATTTATAACCGAAAAATCATTAAAAAAAATAAAATGCTACTTGCCTACTTCGCCAATTTTCTAAAAAAAGACAAGAAAAAGTCCAAGAACTTAAAGAATAACTCAGAATTTAAAAAATAGGTCTACTTGAAATGTTTAAATCAAATTTACAGAAAAAATACAGTACAGAATTTTTAAATTTGCAACCCATTAACTATGCAAAGCACTTAAATTACATTATATCATTTGAAGAATTTAAAATATTGGGACCACTGTGGGAATCGAACCCACATCTTTCAGTTTATAAACTGCTGCTTTAACCAATTAAGCTAAATGGCCTTTTTGATAAATTCTTTAGGATATAGTAAAACAGTATCAATGCATAATATTATTGGGTAGCAAATTTGGTGTAAGGTAGGCTATATTTTGTAATGTTCATTATCTGTACGGTAAAAGGCTGTTTTTAAAACTCGCAAATTGGCTGAAACCTGAAAACACTGTTTTTAAAAAATTGTCGCTTAGTTATTTGTAAAAAGTTGATAATAAACTTGACTTAGAATGAATAAAATACTTTTTATTTCAAATTTAAAACATGGATTCAGAATTAAGTTATAATTTATGCTCACATCATCCCACAAAAACATTTTTTACTGCAAGTTACAATACATAGACTATATTTTTTCTAACTTATAAGATTTAGAATTTTCACTTGAATAAAAATCAGAAATTATCGTATGAAAATATTTTTTTTTCTCTTTTTTTCATAGCTTATGATTTAATAACATTGAAGACAACCAAATAATACCAAGACAGGTGACCATTAATAGTTTTGAATGAAAGCTGAATGTAAACAGTAAGTTAGTGTTTCATCTAGAATTTTTAGGGGGCAGGGCAAACAGGCTAAAGTGCGCACATTTTTACGTAATAACAAATTGCTAGGGCACGTAAAATGATCGTATAAATGTTTCTTTGACATTCTTTAACATTTCGTCCTCAATTTTAAACCGATTGAAACACCATTGGAAAGATCTCGTTGAGACCTTTAAAACAATGTATATCATAGGACTAACGACTATATTTTGTTGGTATTTTCGCGAATAAACCGCTTTGAAACCTGGATGTGATAATTATAGCACAAGGGAGCAGGGCGCCTAAGTGGTAGGGCAGGGCACTACGGCTTTCTAAAACGCTCTATATGAGACACTAGTCAACAGTACAAAAGGTTAAATTATTATTGTTCACGGTCACCCGCCTTGTTATGTTTGGGCGGCTTTAGTTCATAAATTCTGTTCTTATTCTAAGAACTTTGTCTCAATTCTTTTACCTATGATTTCAGATGTGTTACTTGAGCTTTCATATATTTCTTCAAAGTTGATTTTGTGTTGTACTTGTAAAGACTCAAATAGTGTCGATAGCTCACAAACTACATCCTGGAAAAATCAAAAAGATTGTAAATAAGATGTATTCCTAAACTCCAGAGAACTCAGAAAAAGTGTTTCTAAACTCAAATAGCCTAATCCAGATTGTCTAACTTATGAGATAGAAAAGTCTTACTACACTCAGTTAGGCTATTCAGTCAGATTAGTCAGACTTTTAAACGATAGTTTTTAGTATGAGTTAGCAGACAACGTAAACCAGAATTGGCAAATAAAAGCCGGACTGGTTTAATCCGGGGTGGATTAAACCAGATTAATCCACTTGAAATTGTCCACTTTCTCCGTAAATAGTCTAAAATCAACAATAATTTAACAATTTTGTGCCATCGATTCAGAAAATCAAGAAATTTTTTATCTAATATCAAAAATAATTGCCCTTATTGTAATGTTATCTTCCTAAAAATGATATTTGGCAATTATGAGTATTTTTTTAACCTTATAAACAGACAAATTACATTTCTGAAAAACATTAAAATTTGAAAAAGTTAGACTAAATTGAAAAAGTCCAGACAAAATTGATAAAATCCGGAAAAAAACAATAAAGTCCGGCAGGAGAGGACTTTTTCAATATTATCCGGCTTTTTGCCAATCCTGACGTAAAGAATAGAATATTTAGAAATGTTTGAGCTTTCAGAGACTAAAGAAAAGTTTTATTACAAAAATGACTGTATTATAAGGATGGATTCAAATTACAATTGAAGGAAAAATGAAATAGCATGTAATTTAAAATTATTAATTTTATTATTTTCTTTAAAAAGAAACTACTTTGAAACTAAAAAAAGTGTTTCTAAACTCTCTAAAAATCTAGCCAGGACCAATTATGACAGACACGATGAAATCTGGAGATTAGAAAAGGCTCTATCATATTTTCTTTGCGAACATCAAGAACATCATAATCTATAAAATTATAAGCTTTCAATATTTTTATAGTACAGTACTTTAAATACAGCGCAGTTAACCAATTTATATTCAGCTTTTATTTTTTAAATAATAGGCTATATAGCATACAACATAAAAAGGTTGGAAGGCCAACTAAAGACCTAAAATGATTTGCACAGATAAGTGAGGCATTTAAATTCAAAATAAAAGTATATCAGCAACTAACACTGTTGATTTTTTTTTTACAATAATTCTTGAATAAGTCTATTTTACAAAATAAATTTAATATCTAAAAATAAAAGAAAGTCAGTTGGTCTACCTGTAATTTTATGAATAACTTATATGTCCTAGCATAATAGTATTTAAAAATAAAATTAATAAGATCTGTACACAAAGTGGCTTGCTCAGGAATGAAACATTATTCGTCACAATAAAAACAGAAGAGAAAATTTTAAGAAAAAGACAACACCCCTGTAGAGGAAAAGGTGCCAAGCACCAAAATGCCAATTGTTCAGGAGAGCCAAAAAACTGAAATCAAAATGTAGGCCTATATTACAGCATTCCTGACTCTATTACAGTTGAAATCTAGTATAAATTGGATATATGTTATGTATCTTCTCAAGCTTAATTGACAGGGCTGGTCAAAATTAGAATATTTTCAGTTTTACCTCTCAGAGACAATAAAGAACTCATCCTAGTAGGGTAAGGCGGGGTAAATAGGAACACTTTGGAATTATTTTTTTTTAAATCATTTTTTTTTCTTTCAAATGAATGACTTTAGAAAAAACTCTGAATATCTATTTGTTGACTAATTAAAGAGCTATTAAATGGTGTGGCTTCTACAATTTTATATGCATCACATCAATATATATGAGCATTTTTTTAAAAAAATCCAAGGTGTTCCTATTTACCCCGTAAACTGGGGTTAATAGGAACACTCATTACATTTCCAAACCAATTGCTAGTGAAATGAACTGGGGTAAATAGGAACAAACTACACATCTTTCCAATAACAACACACTGATTTATTTAAAAATCAGACAAATGGTTCTCAAGTTTTTTGAATTACAAGTATGAAACGTCAAATGCACGGACACTTTGTAAATTACAAAAAATAGCAAAAACACTTATTTTTTAACTATGAATTATGACAAATGGAGGAGTCATCACAACATCATAATACCATTATATGACCCCAAAAAACTTAAAATATAATGCAATAGACCTAGTAATTTCTACCAAAATCTAAAATATAACGTAATAGACCTAGTAATGTAATATTACTCTCCTACTATAGACTAATTAAAGGAAGGCCTACTTTTGAACATTGTAATAAGCTATAAATTTAACTTTTACACACATTTCTATTAGTTTTATAAAACTGGCTTACAAGTTTTTTTAATTGACAGTACTTATGAAACATCAAATGTAGCCTATGGAAATGTGTAAATTAAGATCTACAAGTAGTTTGGTCTTTACCCGAACCTTGAATGACTTGGTGTTATATTGCTCTGATGCAACAACAGTGTTATATGTGAGATGAACCTTGCTCGTTATGACTTTCTGTTTATATATATTATGAAATGTTAGATATATGGAGTTACAGGTGACAGCTTAAATCAATTAAGACTGTAAAAATTAAAGGCATTTTGTATGTGTTCCTATTTACCCCTTGTTCAAAATAAACATGGGGTAAATGGGAATAAATAATTATTATTAGTTAGGCTCCCTACTTCTGTTTCCTTGTTCTCTTATAAATTAAATACTATATATATGAAGTTATAGGGACTATTCCAATTACATACAACAAAGAAATGTGATATTTTGTATGTGTTCCCAATTACCCCTTTTTGATGTTCC
>JAQIWE010002537.1:0-13050 GCA_034698565.1 Campodea plusiochaeta | reverse complement strand
GGTTGAACTAAATCCAAGATGGAGGGCGGAGGTGATAGAAAAACACTTGAAATATAGGAAAAAACACTTATTTTCCAATTTTTGAAATCCAGAATCATTTTCCTACGTTTATTTTCACAAGATGATGAGATATCTAGCTATACAACACATTTCAATCAAAATATTGTACAGTGTATTTTCAATCATAAGAACTCGAACCGTTTAACCCATCAAGGGCGGTTCTAACAACCACCAACTGATAATAAATTCTTTGACTTTCTTGTGATTTGTATAGAAAATTTGAACCACCCAAATAGTGGTCAACAATGGGTTTACTGTCAAAACAACTTTGAAAAGTTAATCGATTTAGGTCCTTAAGATTGAAAAAACACTATAGCATCATTCACAGACAAGGTTTTTATTTTACTTCCAAAGTGATTTTCCTATATTTCACATAAATTCCATCTTGGATTAGTTCAACGACCAAGATCGCATTTCTCACAGGAGAATTAGGAGCAAATGTTTTATTTCACATTCCTATATGTTACCATACTATTCCAAAATTGAAACACACTGTATAAATGTTTTGCAATTGTTAATCTATATGTAACTTTACATGAATTTAATTGCTATGTTTTTGCTGCTGTTATATTGAAACTGTTATAAGTATTGAGTTCTTGCCATATATTATATTATATTTTATTATAGTACTTTATTTTTGCATGCCATTTATATTACCATATATTTTAGTACAAAATAATTATATTTTAATTTTTAGAATTGTTCATTTATTAAATTTACTTTTATTATTAACGATGACTGTTAGTAAAAACTGTAATATTCCTGCAAACGAAATGTGATGTAAAAGTCTTCCAATGAAAACCGTATTAGTGTCATACGAATAATATAAAATGTTGTGCAGGGTATCAAAATATCCTATGAATCGAAAATATTGTTGATTACAAATTGTAACAGAGTCTTCCATGCTTCATATCAACTGACAATAAAATCAAGCAGCTAATATAAAAAAGTTTTTGATTTAGTTTAGTGTAACCCCAGTGTAAATTCATGGAGAAATGAAATTATATTTAAGACTTAGCTTTCCTGCAAGTATCTTACTAGCTAGCTCGTGTGGATCATTAAAAATATAATTTATGTATTATTTTGGCTTAGAAATTGCTTTATAAACGACACCAATTTACTATAAATTTCTATTCTTTCTACTGCTATTTTAGAGGTGCTCTAGTACAAAATTTCTGTTCTTCTAATCTGATAAGTGATAACTAGTGCTGCCGGCGAGACGAGCTCAAAGCTCGCTCTCTCGTTTAGACGAGCCGAGCTCGAGCTCGAGACCGATAGCAACGAGCCGAGCTCGAGCTAAGCCTTTACAAACGAGCCGAGCACGAGATAACAGGAAAGCTCGCTCGCCGGCAGCATTATACAGTATGTCTTACTTTGATCCTGTTGTTTTGGAATAAGTCAAGGAGGATGAACCATTGGTTCATCCTCCTTGGAATAAGTACATTACAAATTTGTTGTACTGAAGGAATATAGATAACCATTCCAATGATCGACTCAAAGAAATGTTCGATACCATAACAACACTCATGACTGTTTTGAACAGTAAAGCTATTCTTAGATATGGAATTTTAAATTTGAATATATTAACCTCTTTTTCTTCATCCATGTTATATATAAATACTCATACCTCAAATGAGTCACAAAAGAAAAAAATGACTAAGTTACTATTTTTCGTGAAATTCAACTAAAAGAAAGTTACCCGAATAATGCAGTTTCAAATTTTAGTACTTTTTGTATAGGTTAATTTGATAATATAATATTTCGAATTAACAGGATAAAGTGGGTTCATGTGTGTCAACAGGTTGTATGACGATTTTAGGTCACATAATCATGCAGTCATAGCACCTTTCATGAGTGAGATAAAAATTGATGTTTTTCAAGTTATTGTTTATACGAACTCAGCATAAAGGTAGAAAACTCCATTTTATATTATTATATTATTTCCATAGTCCTTTTATTATTATTATTATTATTTATTTATTTATTTTACAATATTTTCATAATTTAAGTTGTAATGATTGTAATATGGTGGAATTTTGAAATCGGCATATTCCTTATATGTTCAAAGATAAAAGGAAAGAATAGACCCAGTATTACCAACAACCAACACAAAAAAATTATTACAAAAGGAATCTAGAAAACTGTACTACAGTCATTGAATGACATTAAATGCATTGTTTCGCAGTAAGAAATCAATAATATATATGGAAGTTTTTAAACCATAATTTTTATTCTTTTGTTAAAATTCTTTTAAAGTTGTTGTAATAATTAAGTGCAATACTCTCACTATATATAATCTGAATTCCATCAAAAATCTGATGTGAAATGTTTGGATAAAGTAAAGTGTTTTGATTCTCAAAAAAAGAAAGAGTGCATTTTAAAAAGCTTCACAGCATTTTTGCTAGTAAATGACTTTTTTATACTTTACACAAAGGGTGGCACGCCATTAACGTTTTAGAGTAGAAAAAAGAAAAGAAAAAAGAATGGAAAATGGTGAGAAAAAAAAATCATTCCAATATTTTGGGATAAAAGTGTTGTCACATCCAATACTATAAAGACAAAATTTAATGTTAGCTTTAGAAGTAGATATTTTTTTTACCTTTTCTTGTATGCTGAAATCTTTTCATCTTCACGTTAAGATTTCTCTTCTTTTTTTATATTGTAAAAAATGGTTAATGACCCTCCAAGATAGAATAGAAAGTAGTCCTCAAATAAAATTGCTCTTTCGGTTTTCAGATCTCTATATTCAACTCACTCATTCCCTACCAATATTTTCATATTTTTAGCGATAAAAGTACTACACGATACAGCATTATAAATTTCAGTTCTGATATTATGTTCCATAACTATTATAAAAATATTATTACTTTAATGTTATTTTAGGGAATAGGTATTTCCTATACGACGTATCGTTGTGAACAATCTGAATATAGACGGATATTAATTTTTATACATATATCAGTTAGACTAAAAGAATGATGCATCGACCGTGAATTGAACTCTCACCTGCGTATTACAAAGTCAGATGAAAAAATAAGTTACCATCTAAATAGCAATTAACCAGAGTAGATCTATGTGCATTTCATGTAGTCATAACCCTGATATCCACAATTCAAACTATCCTCGAGACACTAAATTCAATAAAACGTACAACAATCTTACATTACATAAAAAAAAACAAAGTTGAAACCGCTATATCATTCATTGAATCTGGTAATGAGTTATTTGCTAATATTTGAGCTACTGTTCCATGGAGTTGAGGAGGTGGGGAGGGGGGAGGTTGACAGTGAAGATGAAGTGCATGGGGATGAGCCAATTATCTTCTCTCTGTAGGGTGTACAAATGGACTGAAGAAGCAACCGTACACTGGAGTCACGCATCAATGTACCGTGTTTTATTCGCCTTTACCCCCAATTTTTTTTCTCAGTGTCTTTGGGAAACAAAGAATATAAAATCACAGAGAACTTCATCCGACTTCATCGGTCTTCTGTACCTGCTGAGATCGATAAAAAATGGTACTTTGGTTTTTCTTCCATCGATTACTCATGTTACTCCGTATTTTTTGTCTGTAAGACGGTACGTTTCAAAGTGTTGGTAATTTTTTTGTTAATTGTAAAAGCCGGAGAAGATTTCCGCAAAGTTTTTGCGAGTTTTAGCATATACTGTAGAAGGATAAAATCGCTTTTGTATTCTACCGTTAAATGATTTTCATTAGTTTGTTATTCATTTTTTTAACTCTAAAGTACGACAGTTAAGTTGAGTTATAGGACTATTTTATCTGACTACCAGTGTAGTTAAAAAATCAAATATTATTTCTTCCTAAATTTTACTTATTTTAATTACTTCAGTCAAAAAATCCTGAATGAAACATTAATTTATTTAATTACAAAAACTCTTTCTTCCAAAAATGATAAAAAAATCCAAAAATACACCTAACATCATGCAATTCCATTTTATCACCATAACATTTCACTTTCAACATTTTCATATGAAATTGTCCTCTACTAAATCTCCTTTACGTGAACACACATAATAATAATATGTCTTCATGCAGAAAACAGTCTTTATTAATCAAAAGTTGTAAGAATACTATAATACACTATACCTTATCATTCTTTACATTTTACGGCTAACAATAGTACTTTGAATATAATGCATTCTCATTACTCTGCAAGTTATATATCATCAGAAAGCTTGATAAGAGCTTAGCTTATCTTCTTCTCCTTCAACATAGGCAAATGGCGTGCCTTTGTTGACATGATAAAGCTGACATACGTCTTTCGTATGCATATGCTACAAGTTCCTCTGTATGCTGTCACGCATATTTATTTCTCTGGAATACGCAGAGGCCAATTTTATATCCAACATTGGAAAAATCTGCATTAAATATACATTGCTTTGATTTTCAGTCGACTTGGGTTCGCCATTGTAAAGCTACTTTGAGTCATTACTTGCATAGCAAACCTTCATGGATGCCAACTGTCATCGTGAGTCAATTATTTAAAAAGAAATAATTGTGAAAAATTAATGATGGAGTCAATAGTTTAATAAATAAAGTGTCGTCATGGAATCAAGAATGGTCTCCTATAATCATTTTTATGAAGTAGATCGATATTCGTATCTTTCCTATATAAAAGTACTGTGTCTATACTGACGGTATTATTGACTGTTTCCATTATATACATCTGTTGCTCTGTTTCCTCACTTAATTTATTTATTTAAATGATATCAATGACGCCTTTATTTGCATACAGTACAAGACAGATATGAATATCTATATTATAGGTAAAAGCGTATAAACTATAAAAATATTACTATGGGGTATTTCTTGAAAACAGAAGAACAGAGTGAAAACTTCAAAAGAATTTTATTTATTTCATGGAGTTTTCTCCCCTGAAATATACGTTTTTTAGTAATGTTTTCCGGTATTAATTGTTACCTTAAAATTATATAAATGAGAAATATACAGATGAAGTAAAATTACAATATTCATATAATAATGTTTTACTAAACTGTTCCCTTCCATGTAAATCTACGACCGTGACATTGTCAATAGCAAAAAATAATATGGTGCTGTTGACTTGAAACATTTTTTTTTTCGTTGGAAACATAAGAAGTTTTTATTATCAAATGTAAAAACATCGAATTGTTAAATTTGTTTCATTTTCTAGGTTTATTCTATACATTTTTCCAAACGATAATGTAACATGTATATCATACATTACAAATAAAAAAAACTACCAAGCAGCTATTATTTTGAAAATTTTCAGTTGGTTTATTTTTGTTGGAAGTTGTCATTCACAGGATGTTTGGTCGCTAAGAAATCAGCTGCTCCCTGAATTGTGAATTTTAACATGCAGAAATTTTGAAATGATTTTTTTTTTAAAAATGAGTAATTTTTTGTCTATAATTTTGATTATCTATATAAAAAAGCCAACGAACGTATAATAGTGTTTGTATTCTTTTTTAATTTAGGAATTTATTTATTACCGTTCGTATCAGTCATCACTATGAGCGTTTTCCAAGATTCACGGTTTCGGAAGTGAAAAAAATAATTATTTTCATTACACTATATTTAGCAAAATTTTGTTAGCTTTTTTTAGTATACGCCTTTCACGAAATTAAATTTTTGCATACCTGTAATTAAATATAAAATTACACTTATCCCTAAAAATTTCAATATTTTATAAACAAACTCCATTGCAGAAGGGGTATTGTTATCCACCTACTATACCCATGTCTCCAAACATTGTAAAGGTGTTTATTTCCATTTTCCAATTAACACTGAGTAATGAATAATCTGATGAAAACTGAATGAGTATATTCTTGGCAGGGGGGAGGTGTACTCACAGTAGGGGTGTGTGATGGTAGCAACAGAAAAAGGAGGGGGGTAAGTATTTCTAAGATTTCAATTTCTTTACTGAATTTAAACCGGTCTTGTTTGTTTTTTAAAGAAGTCTAAATATTCATATTCTCTGTATGGGGTAAAATTTAACGATGTAAATGACAGGTGGCTACTGCATAAAGGTATGTTTTCGTTTTCAGTGTTTTCAAAGTGATATTGTTTATGTTTTGATATTTTATCTGTATTTAACATGCAATTTATTTGACACAAACATCGATTAAAATAAAAAATTAGTGGTCAAATAAAAGTTATATCATAGTCAGTATTTTTTTAGATGGAAGGCATGCAGCAAATCGGTATTAAACTTGTAGTGCGGTCATTTTACTTTTTTACCGTGGTAAAATTCATTTTTATTTTTACATGGATTTGCTGCCTTCATATAAACGTATGTGATAAACTACGTATTTCAGTGCATGCAATGTAATTATGTATGGTATAGTGCTGCTACAAAACTTAAAAAGCAATTAATCTCCAATATAGCCTATGTCAGAAATTATGCTAGCCTAAGTAGAGAGTACTTAGGTTGCTTTTTATTTAATCTCTGCTTCTCGAATCAACATTCGCCCATTTATGTAATGTAGGGAAGAATATAAATAACTTGTTTCTGCCATTCTGTGTCTGAGAATACAGAAGAAAAATAAACATTTAAAACAATATTGGTTTATTTGGTAAAAAAAATCATCAGAAAACCAAACAAAAATGAGTTATAGTAGATAAGTGAATAAAGGTTCTTATTTAAATTGACGAGGTTTGGTCAGAAATCTCTGAACTGACCTCTTTACTCCTAACCAATTCATTTATGAAAATATAAAAAGTTTTATTTGCATAATTTGAACAAAAATATATTTTGGATTGGCATTAAATGTATTTTAACAGTGTTAACCATATATGGAAAATATAATATTATAGCAAAATATATATATCCTAGAAAAATGTTGGTGGAGTAGTAATATGTATAACGTTCTGAATTGTAGAAGGTCATTTTAAACATGCAGTGTTGGCAACCACAAGTCACGGAATAATTATATTTTTACATATTTTGCTATCAATGTTCTCTATATCACGTCCACTTATACATATTTTCAAATCAGACCTATAGTAAATTTTGGAAAAAAAGTTATAATAATTTCAGTTTTTGCATAACAAGGAAAAAATTAAGAAATGGAATCTTTATAGAGTAAATATTTATAAAAACTTCTGAAATACTTGCTTTTTACTTTAAATTCTTAAAATTAAAATGAAGTTATTGACCATTTCACATGAATTATACTCCACTTTTGATTTTCGAGAACTCGCTGTTCTGCTTGACACAACTTAACTGATGAATATGGTATTGGTAATATAATTCACATGTAAATTTAACTTTATATGTTTTTATTTTAGGAAATAGTAGCAGCAAATCAGCACATCTTCCAAGATCCAAGAGTGGAGTATAATTCACGTGGAAAATATTATATATTGAAATGAAATTTCTATGTAATTCCAATGTGAGATTGAAAGACAAAAATAAAATATAATTGAAATGAAACATAATAATAGTAAAATATAAAGGCACAACGTATACAAAGTGGCTTTAGTGTTATTGAAATTTATTGTAAATAATCAAAGTTCAGTGAACCTAGATAAATGACTTGGAATGATCAAAATTCAAATGTCTTCAAGTCCACTAAACATAAATTACAGCGAGGTGAGCGTGGTATAGAGCTGAACAAAATATAAAAATAACCATGTTAGGGCCCATGTACTTTCTTATATTTAATATCTTTTTAAATAATTTTTTCGATTTTAAATCGCAACCTTCGGCTTTTTACAAAGGCAAGGCAATCGAAACAATTTTACAATTTTAAAATAAATTTAATATTCAAATATACGAGTTAAAAACGTTGCAATTGTATATTAATATTGATATTACGTATTCCTAACTCTATACAATTCCTTTGTAATCGTATATACAAACTGATAGATGTAAGTGAAATCTTTGAGATTAATTAACCTATTGGAAAGAAAGAAAGCATGAAATGGAAGTGTTCCCTTAGCAGGTCCTGCTGTGTGAGTGACATTTTATTACCTTTTCTCTTTGAAAGAAGATACCCCCCTCGCCTCCCCTGCTGATGGGGACTTTTTTATGCTTCTATATACTTCCTTCTGACGCTACCGGATTTTATTTCAGTTTTTGCTTTTTATCATTTTTATCCTTAATTTTCCGAAGGAAGAAAAAGGTTTATAGGACGATCATCCGTCAATCCCCCCTCCCCCTTATCTCTGTAACCGCTCGTCCGATTTTGACCAAATTTTCAGGATGTATTGTGCATAGCGTCAGCATATTCGGAAATCAGTGCAAATTGACCTAGGTTGCGGATTTCGTGTTTTCATCTTCAGGGAATTTTCATGTTTCATTGAGTATCTCCGTAACCGCTTGACACATTTTAACCAAATTTTCAGGATAGTATCTGTATAACCTTATAGAAAAAGTTCCATAGTCAAAACAGACCTTGATTTCGATTTTTTTTGTTTCCATCTTCAAGTCAAAACTTTAACTCTAATTTTCTCTGGAACTACTGGGCAGATTTTAGTGAAATTTTCAGGATTGTAATAGTTTATACACATGAAGAAAGTTCCTTAGTCAAAACCGACCTAGGTTTCGAATTTAAACTTTACATCTTCCCCGCCGTTTGTGTCTGCAGGCGGCCATTTTGTTTATTAAAAGGGGGATTTTTCACAAATGTATTTGAATATTATCATAACGAATGCAATCCAAAATAAAAATAATGATTTGAGACCTTACCTGGTGAGTAATACAAATTTCAAATTTTGGCCACTCTGAATTTTAATTTTAGGTGTAGGGCTCTTAATAATATACAGACTATTGAAAAATATGCTGCAACTGTATACACAATCTTAATATAACTTAAACAATTAATCATAGAATTTCAATATAATATCATCATGTGATGTTTTAAAAATAAACCGGAGAAAAACAACTTAGTGTTTTAAATTCTGATATTTTAAAGTGGTAAGTTTTAGTTACAGTAAACCATCTGCTCATCAACAAATTTTCCATTATATTTGTATTTCCACAGCAGTATTCGTTAATTTAAATCAGATGTTTAGATTAACGTGCTTTTATGATCGAAATTTCTTATATAATTGAATGGAAAAACTTGATTAAGATGAAACATGGAAGATTATAGATCTTTAAAATTTTTATGAATTATATGACCTATTTTACTGAAGATTTTTGCAGCTTACAGGAATTTATAATTTTCTTATCTATGTTGATGAAGTTCAATATAATTTATATTCATTTTCTTTCAGCACTGTATCTGCAACTTTGAATGGTGTTACAGCAATTGTATGGGAAGATATTTTGAAGAAAATTAAATTCTTCAGAACAATGAAAGTCAATGCACAGTTCTATGTCATAAAGTTTGTTGGTAAGTTTTCCTCATACTCAATAATTGCGTTCATCTTTAAATAATTACACTTTTTAAAAATAATGAAATTTTATAATTCACTTATTTTAATATATCAATATTTGTTGGTTGGATCGATTGAAGCGAAATGAAAAGGCTTTCCACTCAACCAAATCTTCTTTGAAGGGATTGGACCGCGAAATAGAATTTCTTTAAATTTATTGTACTGATTTTACTAATTGTACTAATTTTCTTATTATTTTTTATACAAAAATTATCATCCTACTATTTTCCGTTCATGAGATACAGCGATTGGTAAAAGCCGGCATAAAAGGAGTTACCTGTGAAGTGAATCTCACAACAACCAAATAGTTTTTAATAAATAAATAAATTTATTTTATGACTTTAAAAAAAAGAATGACCAAATTCGATTTATGGATCACAAGTTATAAGTTCAGAAGGATTTTGTAAATGAGGTTCACAGGTAAGTCATGGAGTTATCTGTGAAATTCAGGTGGGCGTATCTCCCAGTGTCCATTTTTCTTTAAAAAATCATTAAAAAAATCAATAGAAAATACTATTAACAGAACTCAATAAGTAGAAAAATGGCTGTCCAGTCCCTTTAATGACTATTATTAGTATTATTAGTATTTTTTATTTTCAAAGTCAAAAGTATTTATTATTCTTAAAGTAACGTGAGGCCATTGGCCCATTGTATACAAAGTTACAAACTATAAACATGTCAAAAATAGATAGAGATGACAATGTTAAGAATTATTTACAACATATTCAGTTGAAATATGCAATAAAATTAATGTAAAAATAATCTGTAAATAGAGAGATGGAAAATGAATTTAACAACAAAAATTATGATCTACGGTAAACAAAAGTGGTTTTCAACTAAAAAAAATTAATTACATAGTATTATAAAGAAACAATAACAGTTAATTAAAACAGGTTTTTATTATTAATGTGTAGATGAGATGTAAGAATTTGCACTTTGGAGATATAGTTTAGGTGTGTATAAAGACAACTATGAGAATAAAACATGGAGGTACTGTACTACAATATATAAAAAAGAGGGGAGAGGGCATGCGCGTATTGAGCTGTCGGCGATTTGGCAGCCATTGTGGAGAACCACTCTAAACCATTCTCAGCATAGGGAATTCGAATGAAAATTAATATTTTCTCGTTTTTGGAAGTGATTAAACTGCTCATATGGATATATTGTTATTATACTGGTATAAACTTTCGAAAAACGTCAAAAAATTGCATTTTTATTTTTTTATATTTTTTGTTAAATTTTAATATATTACAAAATGTTAAGTAAATGAACAATTGAATCTACTTTCAAAATTCACTATTTAAACATAGGATACAAAAAATCCCTTTTTATTGCATCTCCAGATCGAAATCGGTCTTTTCAATTAGCAATGGTGTACCACGGCGCAGACACTTACGAGTACCTACGAGATCAGTGATGACCACCGCCTGGAGATATAATGTTATTTTGAAACAGGTATGATTATTGTCCACCGAAATACCCTACACTTTATAATTTCAACGAATAATTGAATAAAAGCAATTGTTGAACCTAACAATAAAAGTATAAACGATCCTTTCATTATTGTCATGTTATAAGGTTTCGGTCGTTCACTGAAAGTCTCATCAGTCACACTATGACTTTTTCTCCCTTTCTGAACAGCTTTGGAAATAATAGAATATTTCATATTTCTCTCTGCTCGTTCAATAAGTCCTGAAGAAATTGTTTTTCCAACACATTTATTCAAAAGTCTGGAGTAAAAATATCGCCTTTTCATTTGTATACAAACTAGAACTGTTTGGACGGAGTTCGCGTTTTGAACTACAACTTTAGAGTTTCCATGATAATCGATAAGATCGTGTTTTAACATCGAATGCATAAATTGCTTTTCACTACTCAGACACACATATTTACGTTTACTTTTGATTCTCTTTTCGCATAAGTCTTTGCATTTCGCGAAGTCACTTTTCTCAGTCGCCTTATAGTCACAGAACTCTTCTGTTCGATTCAAGATGTTATTATGAACGTGAGAGTTCTTGGAAAAAAGAAATTTTAAAGTGTTCTTCCGAAGCGTCGTACGTATTTCGTAGTTTTCTTCTAATATTTCCTTTAAAGAATTCGGTATTTTATTTTCAGTCGGAATTGTCATAAAATCAGTTAACTTTGCAAGATAAGCGATCACTATTATTTGAGCTAGTGTAACCCAAATTAATTGCAAATACAAAAGTCTATTCCCAAACATTGTTGAATTTTTGGAGACCAGCGGTGGGAAAACTGTCAACAATACGGTTTTCATTGTTGACTTATAGGAATCCGCCATTAAAACAGAGAGACAGAGCATTGTTATTAATAATAATATCCATAAATTCAACGAAAAAACGTGTAAAAACTGATGTGCTACTCGATAAAATTTATCGGGTTTTGCAATCATAAATTTAATTTTTCTGAATTCATATGGCTGGGTACTAGGTTTCATAGAATTATAGATAGAACCCATGCTAAAACTATCAACATTTGTTGTCCACTCGGCAGCGAAGAAGGACACATTCATACACAAGGCTAATGAATTTGTTATATCAATATTCCTGTTTATAACGCCGATTTCTTTACCGTGAAGATTGTTAGTCACATTGAGAAAATATCGACTGGCATTTTCACTCGTAATAATTCTAGTTTTCCCATTGTTGCAGAACCAACAATATAAAAAGTTCCATTTGGAAGCAACACTGTAAAATGTTCCAAATTCTCTAATTTCCTGTAATTATTCAAGTGTGTAGCGTTTGATTGTTGAGATATAATCACTAGAAACTTGTCAATGACATTGTTACGAACATGTCTAACATAGTTCTTCAAAACAGATACAACGTGTTCGCTATCTGTGCCGTTCGATATCATTATAACTGTTCTTTCGTGTAGTCTGGAACGACGAGTGTAAATTCTCGATAAAAAAAGAATTCTTTAGTTTATTCAATGTTTGCAATACTATAACCGGAATTCCGTTCTTTGTAGTTTCCCCGGAATATAAACTTCCACTTTCACTGGTTTTCAGTAGAACGAGAGTGTTTGAATTTTTAAACACATTTCCATTGTTAAAAACGTTTCGTAATGAAGAATCTTCACTCACTTCAAATTTAGTTCTAATTTTACTTGAACCACACACAATTTGTAGAACGAAAATAGCAATCATCAAAATCACATTATTATTCACCATAATGTTATAGAAGGTCAATTAAAAACTTAAGTATACTTGCAAATGAATGAATATACTATTTAATTCCTTTTCATTCAATGACTGAAAATACACGTATGAGAGTTATAATCGCACGAGTTCTACGATACAATGAACAAAAGGAATTACTATATTCATATAAATACAAGACAAGGTTATAACGTATGGATTATAGTAATACCCACTCAAGGAAGCTGTCATTGTCCTTATTTATTTCATATTAGGGATATAATAGGTAACTAAGTTATTCTGTGAGAAAATCCTTGTCCGCATATAACAATTTATAATACAATAAGTCTATACAGAATATCGAAAAAACTACTGAACGCTGAAGTGTCATTTTTATTGAAAATAATAAAATTGAAGTTATCTATCCATATTATTAAATATTTACGGAGCT
>JAQIWE010002536.1:0-13057 GCA_034698565.1 Campodea plusiochaeta | reverse complement strand
AACATTAGAGTCAGTGATCCGAAGAAGCATAACGGGGCGAAGTTCGTGGTCAAGAGTGGTTTGATTGGCAGGTAGTGGACGCAGAGTCGGAGTTGGTCAAACGAGATTAAGAGTTACAATAGTCTCAATAGCCGTGGCAATTGTTAAATCTTTCTTTATTATTAGTAAAAATCCAACAATGTCTGACATGCGAGTCACCCCCTCCACTTTCAAATGTATTATTGGTATTTTGAATTATTGCTTCCTCTGGAAGAATTTTTTGTTATCATTTTTCCATTTTTCGATCCCAAGGAAAAAAACTATGGTGTTCCATATTTTCCAATATCGTAAAGTAATTTCCTATAATGAAAATTGAATTTCAGATACCTAAAATTCAATTTCTGATATTGAAAATGCAATTCACGATATCGGAAATTTCATTTGTGATATCGAAAATTGTGAATATATTTTAGATATTTCGAATTCAATATGTGATATCCGAAATTCAGTTTCTGATATCGGTAAAACAATTTTCGCTATGGTGAATTGCATTTTCGTTATCGCTAATTGAATTTTGACTATCTCTAATTGAATTTTCGGTATCGGAAATTCAATTTCAGTTATTTAAATATAACGCTAATTTCTGATATCGTAAATTGAATTAGCGATATCGAAAACTCAATCATTGCGATATCGAAAAATGCAATTCACAATATCACTAATTGAATTTCCGATATCAAAAATTGAATTCATGATATCTAAATATAATTATTCATAATTTATGAATATTATATTGAATATTGAATTTCCGCTATCAGAAATTAACATTATTTTCAGATATCGGAAACTGAATTTTCGATATTACAAATTAAATTTGCGATAACAAAAATAAAATTTCCGATATCGGAAAATATGTATTAAAAAACTGTCTGGCGCATTATAAAAAACGATGTCTTTGATCGAACCTTTGATTGAATCTTGGATATTCAAGGGAAGGGAATCCCTGTCATTGCCGTAACCCGCAATGCTCATTTACTTCTCCTGATTATACAGCTAACTTCGATTTAAAACGCTAGATAAAGAAAAGCACATCCACAGAGAACGATCAGCTGATGGAGAAGATGGACAGACAAATACCTTGAAGGAGTTTAAGATATAGAACGAAGATATTTTCTTAATTTTCAGCATTATACAGGATAGTTACTCTAAACTACACCATACATAAGACAGGTAAAACATATAATTTCCATTTTGTACTCAAATATGAATTTAAATGATATTTTGTTTTCTTCATTTCAGCTTGTCTGCTTTCAGGATGGTTTGGTACAAGATAAGACCTCACAGTATAGCCTGCTGTAATAAGATTGAAGAGCTGTAGTTCAACAGGACTGACTGTCAATAAACATAACCTACAAAGGTAAAAATGTATCTCGTAAAGGACTATATTGTTAAACCTGCAACTCTTTTGCTGTTGTTAGTGCTGTATTGTGAATATGTGCATTATTATGTAGTTCTGTATCAGTGTTCGCGACCATACGTAACAGACAAGCAATCGGATGATGTTCTTCATGCAATGTTATTAGCTGATACGCATCTGTTAGGTCCACGTAAAGGACATTGGTTTGATAAGTTACGTCGAGAATGGCAAATGTATCGAACATTTCAAACTGCTGTGTCACTGCATAAACCAGAAGTTATATTCTTTCTTGGTGACTTGTTAGATGAAGGTCAATCGTGTACGGACGATCAGTTTAACGATTATGTGGAACGTTTTCACAGTTTGTTTCAAGTGCCTGAAGATACAGAAGTTCATATCGCAGTTGGTAATCACGATATTGGTTTTCATTATTGGATCAACTCACGACTACTTAATCGTTTTACCCGTGCTTTCCTTGCTAAACCTGTTCAATTCCTAACAATAAAACAAAATCACTTTGTACTATTAAACAGTATGGCGATGGAAATGGATGGGTGCAGTTTATGTAAACCAGCGGAACAAGAAATTCGAAGAGTCGGAACTGCCTTAACCTGCGCGAAAAACAACCAAATCTGCAATCCATCTTATAACATAACGCAATACAGCCAACCAATATTACTGCAACATTTCCCGTTATACCGAACATCCGATGAAAACTGTTCCGAACCTGATGAAGCCCCGCCTGGTATCAAAAGCAACAGTTTCCGTGAGAACTGGGACTGTCTCTCTCGACAAGCTACAAGTTTCTTATTCAAAGAACTCAAACCTCGACTGATCTTCGATGGCCACACACATCACGGGTGCCACAGGGTTTACTCAAACGGAGCTGAAGAATGGACATTAAGTTCGTTCAACTGGCGGAATAAAAACAATCCGAGTTTTACTTTAGCTTCTTTCCACGCAGGGGGTTATAAGCTAGAGAAATGTTACATACCTCAGGAGTCAACTGTTATTTACATCTATATGTTAGGTGGGATCTGTATTGGTGTTATGATCATCTATAAAATCATGAAAAGAAAGCGCTATGGAAATGCTTATGTTAAATTAGCTAAAGTTAGATGATGGTTGCCTTTGAAGTTGGTTAAGAGATCATAATTTCACCATGTAATGAGATTATAAAAATAACTCTGAAGAAATTTTCATTATGTGAACAAAACTTTATTCATTTTTATTATCAGTACCCAAATTGAATTTCTTAGAAATGAAAATAATTGCGTCTGTGAAACAACATTTTCTGTTGTAAGCCTACTTCAAAAATCTTAAAAATTTAACCTTGAGAGTTATCTTTAAATCTTCTAAATGGAAAATTTAATTTTATGTACAATAGGTCGTAGAAGTGGTTACGTCACTGTTGCATTGTGGGATTGTTTTGGCGAGTTAACATTGGCAAAATAGCATGGGAGTTTCATCAAATTTCCAATTTTCTCCACAGTGCTTACATATTATACCTTAGGTATTTTGATGGTGATTGGTTAGTAACACATTCTAGTAAAGTTTTCAGTTACAATAATTACCTTACACTTGTTGTAGAGCTTTATTTTCGTCAATTTCTATGGGTCAACAATATAATGTTTACTCCCAGCAGAAGCTAAAGCAAGGTGAAACGCCATTTTCAAAGTGACGTGACATAACTCTTTTACGATCTATGCTGTACTAAACTTTGCATTATTAAACAATCAGTATTAATTAGCAGAACAATTTTGAACAAAATAAGCTTATAGCTTAAAAAATGTTAATTTAGAGCTAGTTTGCTTGGAATGTTTTTAAACAATGATGTCCAAATAAAGTGACTTAATAAACTACTGTAATATGCTAAGTGCACAAATTAATGACAGCTTTTGCAAAACACCATTGTGATAAATAAAATCTAGTCTACAAAAAGTTTGTAACATATATAAATACCACTAAACAAAATAATGATAATGTGACTAGGCCTATGAACTGAATATTTTGTATGTTGTTCGCTTGTGCCTTTACTCTGTATTAATAATTATGATTTTAAAATCTTTCTTAATTATCTACAATAATGTACCTTAATTAAATATCACAAAGACATTTGAATCATTGTTAATTGTTGTTAATATACTAAATAATAAAATTTAGTAGTACTTGATAAAATTGCAGTTTCTATTACTAAATACAATATGAGGTAACAAAGTTGTATAGAAATAAATATCGGTTAATAAAGATAAGACATTCAGAACGCTATTTTCTTGTTTGAAATTCCCAGATTTTCTATTTCTACAGTAGACTTAATACTTAGGCTACTATAGGAAATAGATTTAAAAACATTTAATTTCAAAGGGCAACTTGTATCAGCCTAAAAAACTGATATGTTTTATTAATGCTCGAGATAACTTGTCAATTGGATGCAAAATCTTGACCTAAAATTCAATTTTTTATAGTTTGAACTTGAAATAGTAAACAAGAAAACAGAATAGTATACTAAGCATAAAAAGATTTGTTTAAACCTTGCAATAATGTCAGACTTTATTGAAGGAGTATTTTTTTTTCACAGCAGGAATAATCTCTTCCAACACAGCTTAACGGTCTCTTGGGAAAACGAGTACAATAGAAAACAAAGATCAAGTAAAACGACTTATTTGTGTTGGAAAAGATTATTCCCGCTGTGAAAAAATACTCCTTTAATCTGAAGAGAAGCCAGTATTTCTGAAGTGGCATTCCTTGCAATATCAAATTTAAAACCAATGTTGTTCATGGATTATATTATAGATTAGACCAGTGTCAATGAATACTTTTTTCATTGAAAACCTACATATTAAGTTGTTGATGGCTAAAATTTGTACACTGATTTGTTTGCAAGTTTGTAATAACTGGATTTCCATAAATAAACACACAAAAAATAAGTTTTATTAAAAATATTTATTTATCATTCGTGAAGTTCCAGCTGCACAGAAAACCGTCTCTTAAACAAACTTTCTGTTATTATAAATAAGAAAACAGAAATATAAATAAATACAAAATAATGAGACAGTTTACCTTTGATCCTTATATCATACATAATACATTCTAGTATGGAATAGTCTTTAAACATTCACAAAAATACTTATGAAAAATAATGAGTCTGGTGTTTGTTTATAAATGAGATATTTAGTTGATGTTTTTCACACGTTGTTGGAGCTTTTCAAGTTCTTCCGAGATAGCGTTTGGCAAATCGTCACCGACTTGATCATTGAAGTATTTGCGGATGTCTGAGACCTAGGGGAGAAGTAAAAAGATTTGTTAAGAGTTGTTGCATATTTAATAGTTATATTTTTAAATCATGTTTATTATTAAATTTGAATTAAAAATATTGTGAGATTTTCCTTTGAGTATGAATTTGATAGTAAAATAACTCTTTGATATAATGTTCAGTTTATTGTTTTCTTTTTCTATAGCATTATAAATTATTAATCTTGTGCTTTTCTATATATAAATATATATAATATAACAAAAATTATAAAAAATTAAGTTAAATATTGTAATAAAATGCTAGCATTATCATAAACATAAAGCTAAATAACTGTTACGGTATTTATTAAAGTCTCATTGAAATGTCACTACTTGACTACAGTATTGAAGAACAGTAAAAATATAAAGAAAAACTAAAAAATAAAGCACTAAAGGGGGACAATACACAAAAGACATGATTTTTTCATTATAATTATTGAAAATCATAAAGACAATAATTAAATACAAAATAAAATTGGATAATTCTAAAGTTTACATATGATAGTTAAGTCAAATTCTTTAAAGCAGCACTAATTCACCATTTAATAAACCAAATCCCTGACAATTACCTCTTGCATCCAGAAGTCCTTTGGCAGACTGAATAATTCCTTCATGTTAACTTCTTCCGTGAGTCCATTGAGATTAAGAGCACCTTCTTTAGGTACATAACCAATAGGGCTTGTTTCAGCACAGTCCACACCTTCTACACGTTGTAAGATCCATTCCAATACACGAACGTTGTCACCGAAGCCTGGCCATAAGAATTTACCCTAGCGAAGAAAGAAGCGGAATTGTTAGGGGTGATTGTTTTTGGTTGTGATCTTTTGGTAATTTATTGTGTTTCTAAATTTAATTATTATGCAAAACTAAAGTACGGTACTCTAACAGAAAGGGTTGTTTGTTTGGAAGGGAGCATGGTATTAGGAAAAGGTTTAAAGGACATTTTTTAGCTCACCTTGATGAAGGCAAAAGGTATACTGCTGAAAATTTTCACAAACTAAGTGAAATAGAAGTGTTACAACAGTTCTGAAGACATATTCACAACATTGAGGAATAGGGTGAGCTAAATATATCCTTTAAACCTTTTCCTAAAACTAAAGTACTGGTACTGTATTTTACTCCAATTTTACATACGTTGTTAATAAGTTCAAGTTTTTAATACTTGCTTATTGAAAACTGAATTACTATTATTTTTAAAACATAAAAAAGTAAGCAATTTATATTTATTTATTGTGAATTTATATGCAAAAGTCCAAATTTTCAATACTTGCAATTGAAAGATGACTCTCCGTTCTTTTTAAATCACATCTCGAGTTGAGAAAACAACAATATTATAAAATATACCGAATACTCCTAACAGAATATCAGTCATTTTTGGTACAATAACAAAATATAATTGCTGAGAAAAATAACAATTTATTGTATTTCACAACATCAAAACTAATTATCTATAAAATATCCCACAAAACACATCTTTGTCAAAACACTTTTCTGTACATACCTGTGTATCTTTCCTGAACCAGTTAACATGGAATATCTTTGGCAATTGAGCATTAGGTTTCCTTTCCATACTGAGCCAGTGATCAAGATATTTACCAAAGTTATAACCAAAGAATGGACGCATGGCAAATGGATCGTTCATTATTACCTTACCCTAGGAAGAAAGAAAAGATTATAAGTTAAAATAATATTCTCTTTATGTGCTAACTCCGCTTTTGCTAATTATTTCCAATTAATTGTTTCTTAGTATGACCAATTAATTGTTTCATTTTATTTATCAGTCAGATAAACAACAAACTATTTTACTGAATATGGACCAAAACTTAAAAAAAGTAAAATATTGTATTTGCTGTTGTTTTATAGTTTTAAATATTGGTATTTGTCAAAGTAATTCAAAGTATTAGAATACATTTTCTTCATAACATTAATTATTTTAATCAGAAATTCAAACAGATTGACTGAGTGATAATATTGGAGACAATCATAAATATTTTTAAAAGAGAAGTTATAAAAAAGTAATCTATATATTTGAGTTAAAAGTAAATAGCCAGGACTGTAGTTAATGTAACTGTGCTACTTCTAGTACTTAAATATTATTACATAAGTAATAATGTAAAAAATCTGACAATACAGAACTCAGTCATAATTTATTGATAAAAGCAGAAACTATAGTGACATAATTTATTTGTTAAGTAATAAGTTTTAGTGACTATAAACCTAAAAACTTAAAACATATCATTATCATATTAATCATAATATATTAACTTCAACCCAAAACTAATAATCACCTTATGTTCAGCCGCGGCGGTAGCCTCCGATCTCATAGCAGCACCGACGAGTACACCATGTTTCCAATCAAATGATTCATAAACCAAAGGAACACCTTGTGGACGTCTACCTCCAAACAAGATGGCGTCAATTGGAACACCTTCTGGGGACTCCCAGTTAGGATCAATTATTGGACATTGGTTGGCTGGGGAACAGAAACTGGAAAATAGGAGAAATGGATTATTAGTTACGGTTGATTCTATTTGTGAAAATTTATTTATGCTAGTTTGCCGTCCAAAATTCACTACTGTACATTGGAAGTGAACAATTTTATCAACTTTAAATATTATATTATGAACAACTAGTAATTGCAAAATCAATTTGAAACATCAAATACTAAACAAATAGTCAATTTTTTTGCAAAACTATTCCAAGTTCTAAAAAATGAGCTTATAAGAGATAATTCAGTTCTGAGACCTATTTCTAATTAAAATACTCCAATTCAAAAACTACTGGAATTCAACTCCAGTTTCTGAGCCTCTGTATAGAATTTTTTTTAAATCAATTAATATCTCGAATACAAAATGCCACTAGGCTACTCTGTAGAAGCATTCGTAATACAATTAAATTAGGAATACCTATTCAAAAGAATTCAAATCAGTATTAAAAACAAGTTCTGTTACACCAAAAATCTCCTTCCCCTTACCGTGAATTAGGATGAGCAGCATTCTTGTTATCTCCCTTCTTCCACTCCTCTCCTAACCATGTAGTAACTTTAACGTTAGTTAAATCAATATCCTTCTCCATACCTTCCCAAAACACACCTCCATCACTTGTCTTTGCTACGTTAGTGAAGATTGTGTTTTCAAAGACTGTTTTCATTGCGTTAGGATTCGTTGCATTCGAAGTGCCTGGGAGGATAAAGAAAATTTAAGGTTATTTTTGTGATTTAGTGTTTATATTTTAACTTCCTTATACCTTATAAAGTGTTGCAATTAGACAAATTCAAGCTATACATTTAGAAACTCTAATTAAAGTTTATATTTTTGATAAAAAGCAGTTCTTGTGCATTTAAAAACTATGTGAACCAGTGTGAACTTTATTGGGATATAGGATTGAATCCTGAGAACCTGGAATTAATCATAAATCAAATCTTAAGCACTTTTAAAATTAGTAATGCATACAGATTTTGTAATTAATAAATTATGAATAATAAAATTGATAAATCCATATAAAGTTTCGTTATTATTTTAAAATTTAAGTGCTTTATAAAAAACAGTAGAACAACTTTATGAATAGTGGTATTGAAAACATTCAATGAAAAAGATTTTTTTTTTTTTAAATCGCAATACAATATTATACCGTACTGAACTGTTGTCAGATATTAACTATTAAATTCAAAAGAAATATTAATAAACATCACATAAATGACAATAGGCCTACTTTTCTCTAATGTTTAGTACTAACAGATAAACAGAACGTTATCAAGATTATGATTTAAAAATTCTTTTTTATATATTCTCTTACATTTCAAAAGAATAAATTAAAGAAAAATATTTACTTCCTCATGGAAACTAGCAACGAATGAGCAAAACCATTCCCTAAATGACATTAATTCTCCACCAACTTACCAGGTGCCACTCCAAAGAATCCATTCTCGGGATTGATAGCCCTCAACTTCCCTTGTGAATCAAACTTCATCCATGCTATGTCGTCTCCAACACATTCAACCTTATAACCAGGTAGTGATGGACATAACATTGCTAAGTTAGTTTTACCACAAGCACTTGGGAAGGCTGCTGCAATGTAACGTTTAACTCCCTGGGGGTTAGTGATGCCCAAGATCTGTTGGAGAGGAAACGGGGGTGGTCAGTTGAAGTTTAATTTGAAATCAATTTTCATTTTTTATTATTATTGGGAATCAACATTACAAAGACAGTTGTATTTGTTAAGAAATACCGGTATTAGAATAATTAGGGATTGGATATTTATTAGTTATATTAAGAGTTTGAATTTTATCAATAATGGTTTTATCTACTTTTCAAAGAGACTCTTTTTATATAAAAGAAAAATAATTATTATATTTTAATTACTTTACTTTTTAAGAAATTGATTAAATTTACTTTGAGAAGTTAGCCAAGATGTCAATTCTAAATTATTTTTAGTTAGGCAATTATCTTTCAAAAAATACAAAAAGCTTTATTATAAATTTACTGAACTTCAACGTAGCTTCAAATTACAAGAAATCCGCACAATATAAAATCAACAGACCAGGGAAATTCAAGAAAAACAAACCCAAAATAGAACTCGTCGACAATAACAATAACCTGAAAGTAAACCATGAACTCACCAACATATGTTCAGCCAACCATCCTTCTCTCTGTGCAATTGTTGATCCAATTCTCAATGCAAAACATTTCTTTCCTAACAATGAATTCCCTCCATACCCACTACCATAAGAAATGATTTCATTGCTTTCTGGTTTCTGTGCAATCATGGTTTGTTCAGGATTACATGCCCAGTTATTTACTGCTGCATTCTTCATTGGTAATTTCTGTCCGACGGAATGAAGGCATTTCACGAATTCTCCGTTTCCGAGTGTTTCCATGACGTTTTGACCCATACGAGTCATGACGCGCATCGATGCGACGACGTATGGTGAATCGGTCACTTCGATTCCGATTTTCGAAAGTGGTGAGCCGACTGGTCCCATGCTGAAGGGGATTACGTATAATGTACGGCCGTTCATGCAATCTGGGAAGCGATCTTTGACTGCTTGGTCGAGTTCGTCGGGAGCCATCCAGTTTCCAAGGGTTCCCTTCACGCCGGATTTTGGTATTGGGATTGTATCGCGTTTGCGTTCGGTTGAAGTGAAGGTACGACTTTCAACGCGGGCGACATCGCGAGGATCGGTGCGAGCTAACCAACTGAAAACGAAAGAAATTTGTTAAAAAAAGCTATTTTTATTGTATAACTTTATTTAATAATAATCGAGTTTACCTATCGCCGAAAGGCGGCTTCACGCATAAAAACCTACTGGTAGTAGGTAATAATCGAGTTAAAAAAAACAATTTTTTCTCGATATCATTACATATCAAACAAGGAAAATTAGTAGAAGAAAGTTCTTCAATGAGACCAGAAAATGATATTTTTCTTGATATTTCGTTAGAATTACAATGAAACATATATCAATGTTATTCAATTTCTAAGAATTGTAAACAAACCCATTAAGAATTATTTATATAAGTGTAACGTTATAATTTAACACCTTTCATAAATCACAGCTGTTTGTTAAATGATGATGCAATAATAGTCTAACATATTGTTGTTGCCAATAATGTACAGCAATAAAACACAAGTAAGTGTTTAAAACAATAAAAACGTAACATAGATATGAAAATCGCGATTTATATGCACAAGTCAAACAAGTTCAGAATACTACCATTTCATTTTGAATGTATAATGTATTAGCAATCAACAATGTAATTATATTTGTCCAGATGTACAGTCAATTTTTCGATTACAAAATCTATTATATACGTTTTTTGAAAATATATTATAAGCGGTGATCTATACGTTGACGAACGGCGATCTTTCGGAAGTTACTCTTTTCATATTTCAATATGCCGATGAATAATATTAAAATGACTATTTTTTATGAATTATAATTATATTGAACATGTTCTTTACAAAAATTATAGATTTATGTTGAAATTTAGGCTATATATATTATACGCTAATAATGAAAGTAAGCTATGTAATTAAAAAAAAAAAAGTATCTGGAAATCCCAAAAATGTAAACAATTCAACCTAATATTATTATTATTAAAAAAAAATCTAATCAACAATTACCAGTCCTTGGCCCTACACCAAACAATACAAAACATCGGTAAATTGAGTTACTCACCAGTTCTTATACTTGGGCAATGGTTCTAACATGCCTTGTTCGAGCATAACATTAATAAGATGTTTGTTTTCCGTCTCGCTGCCATCACAAATGTGAATATTGGATGGTTGGCAAAGAAGTGCTGAACGTTCAACGAAATCACGAACCTACAAATGAATTGAAGAGAAAACATGTAGAGGAGCCTCAAAATTTTATAAGGAAAGATATATAACGAAAGATCTTTGAGAATTTGTGTTACAATATTCCGAATTTTATGTCTATTCTAAAGTCATTTTATTAACTCTTCCACACCATCGTGTAATAATTATGTATAATTATGGTAATTTATCAATTTCAATAAGTTAATAATGTTAATTAAAATAATTTTAATTGTCTTTCACATTTTCAGCAATTTCTAAAGGAAAACATTGATTTTTAACTTTATTTTATAATAATATAAGTAATTTGCTTCTTACAACTGCTGTGGAGTAACATAAGAGAACTCTATTTGCTATGCAGATATATTAGCGCATTCAGTTGCAGTACTGCATCGATCGATCGAAAGTAAAGAATAAGAAAGGCATATAGAGAAAAAGTTAGTTATATGAATAGAAGTTTTCATAAGATATTCACCAATCAAATATCAAAAAAGAAATAATTTTAATTAAACGACAGTAATACACGAAATTGTACATGAAAAGCGAACTTACCACTTTATTAGTAACATTAAAAAAATAGAAATATAAAAAAACAATTAAAATATTAAAAGATGGAAATATGAAATATTTCTTACCTTTCCTGGTAATGTATTTACGTCTCCGTATGAGACTGGAATATTCTGTATTCTGTTGCTGGCTGATATTCTTGGAGACAGCGCAGCTTTCGTTTGTTGGGCTAAGAAGCCCACACATCTAAAAAGAAAGAAACAATTGTTAGAATTAAAATTATCAAGTAATTAAGTTGGTTAACAAAAATTTCGTAGAGTCCCAAAAATATTAAAATAAAATTACAAGTTGTAGTAATAAAAGATAGAAGTTTAAATAAATTTATAAATTTAATAAGTTATAAAAACGAAATATAAAAGTTTAAAATTTGGAAAAAAAATACTAAGACCAAATTACAGTAATGTAACAATTAAAAAAAAACTAAAATACACTTAAATAATTTACCTTTCATGGAGCTGTTCTTTGCTAATTTTTCTGATAGACTCTGGCATTGTTGAATGTTAATGAGTTAAAAACATAAAAATAATAAAATATTTTTAAAGAATATTAAATATTCCTCTAAACCTGTGCTGGAACACTTCACAGTTTAGACTGAGTGAATAATCCAGAGAAACAAATGCTTTTATGTAAAAATTCTAATCTAAAAAGTTCAAATTCTGATACTAGCGGACCACACCGTATGACGTCACAATCGAGGAGTCAAGCCCCCAGATCCTATTGGCTGACGCGCCTTCCGCCTACGATTGGCTCATAGGAAACTTGGCAACGAAACATGTGGTATCGAGGTTCATAGTTTTTTACTACATTCCAAAAATCAAGAATTTAACCTTTGATTTTATTTGCAAATGCGTAAACGTATATTCAGTTCACATTTAATATGATAATCCAGTTTTTAACAGGTTTTTACTGATAAGGTTTTCTCGGACGACAGTACCGTATATAGATTATAGAGGCTTTTTATATTTAAACTTGTGATGTTGTCTAGGCATATACTCGGTTTCCCTGAAAAGTTTCACAATTAGTAATATTTTAAATATTACGTTCTGTATCGTACTTAGCGGAATCCAAAAATAAAAAGCTATAAGAGGTAAAATATATACACCATTATAGTGGTAATGCTGAAGTTCTCGTTTCTCAAGATCATTTCTTTTTTGTAGAATTGTATACACACAGTTGTTCTGGGGTAATTGAACAATATCAAGCAACATAAGGCAGTATAAATACGACCAGTCCGATAAAGAACTTTTATTTGTAAGATACTAAAATTTCACGCGAAGTTATTTTACAGTATCATCTGCTAATATTTAGAGAAGGCAAAGGGGGACAATACACAATGTTAATATTAAGATGGTTTTACCTCAGCGGTCGATACAACAATAAATACACAATAAAAAATTTGGGCAGATGTGGGAATCGAACCCGACACCTCTCTTTCCGGGCGAGCGCCTTAGTGCCACTTGGCTGGGGTAAAACCATCTTAATATTAACATT
>JAQIWE010002535.1:0-13064 GCA_034698565.1 Campodea plusiochaeta | reverse complement strand
ATCTGCGTATCTTATAGCTTCACAACAACGAAATAGGTTGTATCATATAAAGCAGATGATGTTATGACTTAAAAAAAAATTATGGTTCTCAAGTTATAAGCTCAGAAAGATTTTGGGAATGAGGTTCACAGGTAACTTAGGGAGTTGTCTGTGAATTTCAAGTGGGTGTATCTTCAAAATGGCTGGACAGATTTTTTTCATTTTTTTTTTCAAAAATCATCTAAAAACTCAGTAAAAAATACTATTAAGTATTAACAGAACACAAAAAGTAGAAAATTGGCTGTCCAGTCCCTTTAATATAATATTAGCATTTGGTAAATGTAGATTGACATTGATTCATTACTCTCGTTTTTAATTTGATGGGAACATTTTTATTCCAAATTTTAATTCCAAATAATATATTCGTTGATGCAGCTGTACGAAAATAGATTGAGAAGAACATTAAAAATAATAACAATTGTCCTCTAAACGAGTTAAGATGTACTTGCTGCTATTTACTTTCTTGGTTTGAGGTTCCGACAATAAGTTTAAAGATCCAGCTGGTGAATATAGGTGAATAACTATTAATGTTTCTTGCCAATGAATCATATTTACTATCTAAATTCATAAACTTTCATATGAATGACAGTAGGCCTACTAGTATTTGATTTATTTTACAGGAAGACGGATGCACCATTAGTGGTAACTGCCAAAAAGAAGTGAAATGTTTAAAGGAAACCCATAAATCAGATGACAACCCAATGAAATTAAATGGAAGCTTGAAAATATCAAATCCATTTTTTCAGATTCATCATGTTCAACCTTTAATATTGAAATCATACAAACATTTATTCAGAAACCCATTGTAAGTGAAGGTATCATACATACTAACTATTATACTGGAAAAGAGATTTTGTTTGGAAATTTATAATCAGATTATCCCACGACCTCGGTCTATCCAGTATGCATTGGAAAAATACATTAAATTAAGAACAAGAACAATTTCGGTTCAAATGGGACTTTAACCCACGATCTCGAGACCGAGGTCGTGGGTTCGAGTTAATTTTTCCAATGAAAAGTTGACAGTTAAAACCATTTCATTTATAATATATATTCCCTTGCAAAGCTTCTAATAATTTAATTTTAAATAATTTCCTAGTTTACCTAATCTATTCAAAATCAAATTTAACTTTAGTATCATCTCGAGTGTCCATTTTTAATAACAAAAATTAAATGAGCAAAGGTGAAGGTATACGAAAGGTGCTCAAATTATATATAGACGTTTTTTCTTAACTTAAAGCAAAATCAAATTATTTTTTTTGATAATATATGAAACGTTTTTAATTTATCATCTTTTCCAGATTCCTATTATTGGTGTTAGCTCTTCCTACATATTTACATTTCAACTTATATGAAACTCTAGCAAAGGATCCACATCACACACCATTCGGATTAATTAACAGAGAATATCCACATACAGTCAATTGCCCAGTAACAGATGCATGTGCTGGGGAAAATATATCTTGCACGTAAGATAAATTAGCTCTATGAATTGTTGTACTGTAGAATTAATGTTGACTAACTATTATTCTAACGATTATCCAAAGATCTTTAGTTTGATTCTCACTTTAGATTGAATTATTTTATTTTTGCTTTCCATTGAGTGCAATATTTAAAGATTTTGCAATAGGTAGAAAATAATAATAATAAGAAAAACAGTTCTGTAGTGTTTGAAAGAGATGAGCTTTTCAAAACCGTTTTTTAAAATATCTTAATGGAGAATAATTATTCATGATATAAGATCCTAAGGGTAGAAAATAACCATGTTCATATCTGAAAAACCCCAATATCTTATGTACATTGGATCTTATACCGGCACATCAACTATAGGTTCATCTTATAAACTAGGTTCATAAAAGTTTTATTATTATTGTTCACAAAATGTCATTTCTTGTATCCTTTCTAACCAGTTTTACTCTTATTCTTAAACTCTGAACGTTCATTAATGCAAAAACAAATATCAAAGCAACAGTAAAGTAATCATTCTGAATTTTGAATGCATATTTGGATTTTTTTTTATCAAAATCAGTCAAACAGTATTCCGGCAAATGCTAACAAAATAATAACTCATATTTTACGTCAGTATGAAATAAAAAAACTTTCATGATAATGTACTGGATTGTAATAAGCAATAACAAAGTTGTAAACCTTTATTCCAGTATTCTTGATTCAAATAAATAGAATGTTTCGAGGTCATAGCCTCATCATCTGGATATTTTAAAATCCAAATATAATCACAGAATTCTGTTAGGTTTGATATAAATTCGCTCTATCAACATCATACACAGAATTCTGTGATTATTTTTGGATTTTAAAATATCCAGATGATGAGACTGTGACCTCGAAACATATCGACTTATTTGAATCAAGAATACTGGAATAAAGGTTACAACAAAAACTATTGTTGTGTTAGTATGAAGTATATACATTTGCATTTGACATTTGAAATTTACATTTTATAACTTTTTTTGCAACTGAAAGAGATGAACTTCTATAGTTATTTGGTATTAGTTAATATTGTAAGAATATAATTATAAAAGAAGTCTGTAATTAATCTCAAAATTTTGGAAAGATCCTGAAACAGTATTTTTTTTAACTTTCCACAGTATGATTCATTACATGACAGAGATGAATAACATTTCATTTTACTTATATGATAACATGGAAGAGGCAATAACTGATGTGGAACTTGGTTATATTTGGGGAGTTTTTGAATTTCCACAAAACTTTTCAATGAATATTTTTAATGGAGTTGTTGATATGGTTGGTCAAGCTCAAAATGAAGACGTTGGAAATTTTTCCATGACTGCAAGATTGGACTATACTTGTAAGTAATTATAATATTCACAAATAAGAAGTTTTAAAAATAATGGTCAGTGCTCCAAACATAAAAATACGTTATTGGATACTAAGGTTATCTCCTGATAAAAAAATGGTAGATATAACAACATTAATTTGGCAAGTTCAATTGCCTATTTTTTTAGTAATTTATATATCGACCGTGACTTCTTTAAATTTCTACTACACAACTGATGTTCTCGTAATTATATTCGTTTCACATTTTTTAATTTTCTTCTAATTAAAAGTTTATAAAATGTATTTACTGATTTTATAAGGAGACTCTGGTATTATTACTTCAGTGCTCATTCCTATCTAATTGTGTGTGTTGTAATTGTGTAATCTGTGTAAACAAAGCAAAGCAAGTTTTACTTAACTATATGTTAAGTAATATCACATCATATGAACATAAATGTTAACATATTACCAATTATAATATATCTTACTTCTAATATTCTTTATATTTCTCTGATTTTTTTTACTGCACAATATTTTAAGATTTCTGGCAATTCTCTCACATAATTTGTAGCAGTATAATAGGTAAAATTTAGAATAATTATAATGTATTTTGTGTGCTTATTACACTTATATCTACCACTCTTTGTTAATATTTTTTACTTATCTTGTGTCTATTGGATTTTTAATCTGTTAAGACAATAAACATATTTGAATTTGAATTTGAATAGAGCAGAGGTCCTTCCTTTATGTTAATATGATATAACTCCAAGAAAAGAGAGACAAGTCTCGTGTATTTCTGGAAAATATGCATCATAAAAAGATTAAGATCAGTCTTAGCATTTCGTAGTTCTATGATTCCAGAATTGGTGAGTACCATCGGCAGGGGCGTCATTTAAGGTGGGGGGCAACTCTGAAAAAGAAATTGAATAATTTATTATTGATAAATATAATAGTCTACACTTTACTTTTGTATCAGAAAGACGAAAATACGGAACGCCGAAGACAGTCCATGAAGGAAAAAAAATATCCGAAAGTGATTTTTTTTAGAGGCAAATTCAAAATTTCTTTTAACATTTAAATATGATAAATGTGAAAAATTGAAGAACAAATCAAGCACCCTCTTTAAAAAAAATCCGAAATAATTTGATGGGTAAAGTTTGGTAATAACTCAAAATAATGATCTAGAGAAAAATTAGTGTTTTTTTACAGGAAATGCTAAGGCTGAATCTTAAATTCAAATAAAGGTAAATACGAAAAAAACTGATATAACTAATCACAATACTTCAAATGCTATGACTGTAGGATTATGTGTAATATGCTACAGACTCCGTATAGGTCTAATATTTAATTGTTATATTTCAGAAGTGGATACAGCGTTTAGAGGTTACGATGATGACGAGTTGGACAGAGAACTTGGTAAGCAGCTAAACTTCTGTCAATTTACTATTATGTAAACAGAGTATGTAAATAAACACATATTCTCTCTCTCTCTCTCTCTCTTTGTAAGCCTCAATTATCACAATAGTACAGTATATACTTGTGTACGAAATTGAAAGTGAGGTCATTATAATCCTGAAAATATTTATATCTCGTCTTCTGACATAACCAAATATCTACAATAAATAAAGCATTTTTTTATTTTTTTAAAAAGAATGATTAGGTCTAGTTTGTCACTAACCGTCCGCTGGTAATAAGCTCCGAAAGTTTAGAAGACTACATCTGAAAAACGGCTGGCTCTTTATAAGCACTCTTTTTTTATATACGAAGAAAAATATTATGCCCAAAACAGAAAAAAACAATGATTTTGACCTGAAATGAACCTTTAACATATTTTCTTGACAAGGAAACATTCAATTGTCCTAGCAGAAGAACGAGACATTTTTTACCTTTTCCAATGCCTATTTATACCAATCACTGATATCACTGTGTTATATTTCCTGCTCAATATTATTTCAAAAACCGGGTACAGAAATAAACTATCACGATTATGTCAATGCAGAAATCTTACAGCAAGAGATCTTTATACAGCTATACTAGCAGACATATTCGATCAATTTTAAATTCTTGACTTATTGGCTAACTGTATGCAAATTAGGATAATTAATCTTGTAACATGTAGTTACTGGTGGGGATATAATAAAATGGATAGAACATTTAATGTTCGAGGGAAGGGTAGTGAGAAATAATATATACAAAAATAATATTTACAGGGTGTCCCATAATTAACTATATACCATTTGACGTTATCATAACTTTTGAACCAAATGAACTCAAATTCTGTAAACGGTAAATGAGAGACCAACTCAATAAGTTTTATTCCACAGGGTTTCAAAAGTACTGTGAAATAAATGTCCACGTGAGAATATTAACAAATTTTCTGTCATTTTTGCGATGTACAAGGTGGTCCAAAAAAAGTGACAGACCTTTTTTAGAAGGCGATATTTTGTGAAATACTGATGCTAGAAAGACATTGTCACAATCAATGCCACATATATTTTAAATCTAAGTTTCTAAAACATTACTAAATTAAAAATTGGTTTTATCTTCTAGAGCAGCAACAAAATATTTTTATATATTTCTTATGATAAATTATTCATAAACTAGGACTATGACATATATCTATGACTCCTTTACATATTCTAATTATAATTAAAAACATTTTCTTTCTTTTTCTTGTTGTTTTACATAAGGTATCATTTTTTTTTCTTTTTTTCACTCTGCAGCGGTCATTCACGTTTTATTTTATTTGTAAGGTCGTAGTGGCCGGAATACTGCACGGATTATCGCAAAACCATATATTTTTAGAAAGACAACAATAAAATCTTTCATATGCTTTTTGTTACCTTTCTTATTTCAGAAAATATTAGATCGTATGAAATGGGTACCATTTTTTGAACCACCTTGTTTATCCCAAAAATGGTTGAAAATTGTTAATATTCCCACGTGGTGGACATTTAAAGGACTGTGCAATTTCAATTTCGAGAGGATTTACCAAAAAAAAAAAAACCAAAAAAAAAACCCAGATAACTGGCATTTCAAATGAAACTGTTTCTAACAACAATGAAGGAAATTTGTAAGTTACAGTGTTATTTACCAGTCCTTCTACGATGAAGGAATCTCATAAACAACAAAAACACAATCTGCAATATGATAAATTTTTTTATATTTTTTTATTTTATTCTCATTCTGCAACTTTTATTTCTGGAACTTTTTCGAAAATTAGTAATGGTGGCAACGTCATACGACGTAAATCCGTAATGTACTGTTTATACCGACAGAAAGTTAGAAGGCTGAGCTTTAATTTGGTGCAATAATCAAGTATGTAGCCCTTGCAGTGGTTGAGAAATTGCTGTAAAAAAATCGGTCCAAAAACTTTTGGACAACCTTGTATATAACGACACTCTAATTGTTATATAATTATTTATTTCAGTCGAAGCAGAAGCAGACCTGAGACTGGTAAGAACATTAGGGTTTAAATGTTATTCTACATTTCTTTAATGCTATTAAAGTTTAGTAATTTTGTAATTACTAGTTTATAAAGTATGTTCACTTGTAAGTAGAGTAATAGTCGAATTTCACTGAATGCCTTCTTATATAAATACAGAAATTCAATCATTGAAGAGGTAATATAGTCCGGTGCCCACGTAAGGCATTTTTGTTAGGAAAGTTAAGAATTTCAGCATGTAAGATGTTTTCAAGTGATTGTATATATAAAAAAATCTGCTGAATCCAAATCCGGCTTGTACCACTTCAGTACCCTTGAGCGTTTTAAGATATGCCTGAAATAGTCAATTCTGTAGCAAGTGAAAAAAGTGGTCATGTTTGGTATCAAAAGAAAGGCCTTGAAACCAGGAGCAAAACTAGACACCATACAGCTCTCCTTGTTAGGTGAAAGCAGACACTTTTCGCAATGTCTCAAAAGTGGTCGAGTTTGGAATCAAGTGATAGGTATTGAAGTAAATAACAGGAATACAATGCGAAGGTAATGCAGGTACCTACTTTAAATCAATTATACACTATCTCTAGGGTTTTACTGCTCCACACACCTTGCAATTGACAGAATTTGATGTATTTCATAATGATGCAACTAAATATAGCAGCTCAATCCAGATTCCGTCATAATATTATATCAGTGATACCTGTTTAGGAGAACGGTTGTTTGTATTGATGGTACTAATTAATCCTGGTATAATTAAAATGTTAATACATCCTTTCCGTTTGTTCCATCAGGCTGTTTCAATATCGTCCTTTACATAATTATAAGACAAGCACATCTTCAGAAAATAGTTCAATGTTAATTAATTACACTGGCTTAAGTCAGTGACGGATTAAGAATTTTGGCGACCCTGGGTTGAGAATTTCATTTACAGGAATAAAAAAAAGCAGATGCTGCGAATGGGATAGCCGTCATTTTTCTTATTTTACCATCGACAGAAGAGCATGGGATTTTATTGACTTGGGAAGGAAAGTGGAAGGAAGGAAATATCTGCAAGGGCGAAGCCCGAACGCCGATTTTTTTTCTCTTTTTTCCGATATAATCGATATTTCCTTGTAATGAAAAATAAGAAAAATCGGAAAAAATTACAATTTATTGAATACAGAGATGACCCATTTTAAAGACATTCCACAAAAAAATCGTTATAATTTTAATATTAAAATTCAAAATCTGCAGAAATGATTAAATCCATACTTCAGCAGTTTTGTCCAAAGAAAAGGGTAGTTTCAATTTGTGAAAACCGATATGGATTTTAAAATGCATCATCATGCTATTTTTACATATAAGGTTTTAATCTTTTAAATAACGTCTAACTTAATAATTCATCTTCAAATTGTGGATTAGACCACTTCAAAACACAATAAAGTACTGGATTGACGTTTCGTGTGCTATATTATCAAACAAACATTTTCAAAAAACAATATATTTGAAAATGTTTGTATGATAATATACTTCAATCCAGTATTTTATTGTGTTTTGAAGTGGTCTAATCCATAATTTGAAGATGAATTATTATCAAGAAAAGCCACTGAATCTCCGAAAATCTATTTATATAGGTTCTGTCATTAAAATTGATAATCTCACATCAATGCCACCTAACATGATCATACTGTACAATGAAGTATGGAGAACTCCCATGCATATTCATAAATTCTGTTATTAAATGTACCACATGCATTAATGTCATGTTCTTGTTTGTTTTCAGTGTCGTGAGATTGGTTATGAGGCCCATGAGGAATTACTGAAAGTTCTCCATGAGCTCCACACAGCAATGAAAACCTACCATGCATATCAGGTGAGATTGGATTGACTATATATGTACCAGTACTTCTAAAGGAAGTGGCAAGGGAAGCATGTTAAAAATAGACTTCTTTGAACCACAAGATGCAGAAAATAATAAGAAAATTAAAACTACCAATAATAAATATAGCTGCTATTACTTGACTTTTATGTCACTACACTAATCCAGAGTTGTTGAGACCAACAAAGAAGCATTTGTTAACTTGTGATGAGATCAGCAGCACCGCACCATGTTCTAAAGTAAAGAATTGACCAAGTTATGAAATCTATTTCATGATAAATTCAATAGTTAATTTAACAAAATTATTTATTGTAGATTCATTAACAAGATTATTACAGTCAGATTTTATAGTTCTAGAATATAACTTTTATCTAATGCACGTTTTCTAATTAGTTTCTTTTTTATTTTACTGTTTTGTAAATAAATCTGACAAATGATTTGTTATTCCAGGGTGAATGTCGTGCTTCAGAAACTAAGTTACGTTATGTTGAAGGGCAGAGGCACAAACTTGAACAGAGCATCCCAAGGGAGAAACTGGAAAAGTCAAAAAAGTTTCGACTTATTGAGAAAGAGACACAAAAGGTGAGTGAAAGGAAAAAGGTGATCTTTCATCATTCAATAACCAAAGAAAGTTTATTTGCAAACAGTGACAGTCACTTTCAATACTAATTTAAAATTCAATATGAACTTTGTTTACCTTTTCACTTTCAATAAAGCAGATGTGAACCTTTTTACTTTCAGCATAATTCAAAAAGTTTCAGATTGGGTAGATGATACTATATGATGCAATTTGTAAACGTAATATTGAAAAATGTTTCTCACCACGATTTGGATTTTCAAATTCAAAATATTATACAGTATAGGTTATCTATGACTTGTTTAACTGTAGAGGGAGTAAAAAAAATTTAATGGGAAAAGACGAAAAGTGTTTTTAGCAAGATGGACTTTTAACTGTTAGGACACTATAATTCATAATAAAGATGTCTAGTATTTAAAAACAATTTCTTTAATCTAATTTTGTTTTGTTTTCAGCGTAAGAATAAGTACCTGGATGCAAAGTTGAAGGCATTGAAGGCAAAGAATGAGTATATCTTATGTATGGATGCAGCAAATGCAGCAATTCACAAGTACTTCGTGGATGATGTATCTGATCTCATAGACGTAAGTTAACATTATTTTAAGTATGTAGTAATTTACAGTATTGGTAAAGAATAATTTAATTTGAATTTTGGAATCTAAAATAGATTAATGAAACAAGAGACTTTCTCATTCACAAATTTAGTTCTTGAATCACATTTTCACCATTTTGAACATTTTAATTAACTCAAAAATAATTATGGGCCTAGCACAGATAAGTACTTGCTATTTGATGGATCAATCATACCTGACAGAAAAGTTTGGTAAACTCTAAAAAATCAATGATAGTGTAAGAGTAAATAAATCAAGAAAAACGATGTTTGTATATTTTCTGTTTGCACTTCTCAGTTTTCTCTGATATTTTACCTAAAATTATCATTTTAACTAGGGGAATCTCAAATACGAGTAAGTTTAAACTTTGGTAAACATTCAAAATTGGTTTAAGTCTATATTAAAAAAAAATGAACATTATAATAACTAACAATATTGTTTTGTTTGTTTAGTGCATGGACTTTGGTTTCCACCACTGTGTTGCGCAGGGTCTGATGACAAACGTGTCAGCAGAGGAAAACTTAAAGAAATCTATACAGAACGGCATAGAGAATCTCAACAAATACATCTCAAACCTTGACTCACGATTTGACAAACAACGCTTTTTAGAGTTCAATAACTCAGCTTTTATGATACCAAAGAAATTTGAGTTCCAAGCTGGTCAGAAGTCCGATGAACTTATGTATCAGCAACATGAAGTGGAGATGCAGAAATCTATGCAAGAAGAGTTGGAAACGAGATTGGTTCAATTGCATAAGAGACTTACAAATCTCAGGACGGAATCAGATGAGGTTTGGAAGACACTCGAAACGGCAGAGAAAACGTTATTGCTCATGCTCAATACAAAGGTCAGTGAAATATTGAAACATCTGAGAATGCTTAAATTACTTTCCATTTTATTTAGCCAAGATGTAACTTAATTTACTTTAAACTGAAATTGTTTAGCCTACATTATTTCGTCTGCTCATCAACTGGAAGTTTCAGTGTTTGCTTTGATCACTGCTTTATATTACTTACAAAATTACATATTTAGTAGATGGATAAACTTATCTGTAAAATAAGCCCTTTCCCAATTTTAGAAGGTTCGTATTCGCCCAGCAGATAACAGCAGTAATAATGGAATTCAAAAAAATTTTGGTTTTTCTAGTTTGTAAAAGATTATGGTAGCAGTTTGTAGGTTAAGTGATGAGGTTGTAGGTTAAGTGATGATACAGCATAGGGTAATACTTCCTTTTTGTGAACCAAAAGTGTACCTCAAACAGAACTTGTGTAAACTTACAGACTGTGAGATCAATGTCGACACTCTTAATGAAGTTACAAACTTTTATTTGTCAATCTAAATAAATATCTATCTGTGCTGATTATAGATACTGTTATGATGTTTTTGTAACAATATTGTCTGTTTGTTGTAGGACCACGATTGTAGTTTAAGTTTCCTTGATGAAGAGACTCGACCTCAACCTGCCAGACAACCAGAAGCTCTTTCACTGAAACTCCGAGCAGACAAACAAGAAACAGAAGATTTCTATCTCACTGTAAGTTAATAATACTGATCACATGTCTCTGCTGATGAGGTCTGAAAAGTCATTCAAAGTAAATACCATACAATGGATATTTTTTATTAATAAAGTGTCCTTTTCTGTTTTTTTTAATTCTACAGTATTCAATTGTGTATCTCAATGTATTGCTAGTTTGATTTGTAAAATGAACTTTTAATTTTCTATATAATGTAATTGAATTACAGGTAGAGATACTACTGTTCCTTAACAATATGTGATATAAGAAAAAATTGAGTGAATTTCTCTTTTATGTAGCAACTATAATTCTGTAATAGGTGAGAGTTTACAGTCAGTATTAAATGAATTTTCCAATTAGGAACATCTGTTTCTATGGATTAATGCAATATGTCATCTAGCTCTATCAGGGTTCATACTTATAAGGAAACACTTTCTTTTTTAGTATTCCACTCTGTCTAATGTTATTTACTGTAATTTCTTCCTCAGAAATTCCACGAATACACATTAGGATCGAATCGAATTGCCCGTCTCCAAGCGAAATATGAACACATCCACAAAGTTCTAGGTGACGATAACAAAGTAAGCCACAATATTTCATTCTTAACCTTCATTCCAATTATTAACAATGACTCCCCATATCTCAGGTTGCATCGTCTCCGAAGATGTTACGTAGTGCGTGTCAGAATAAACCTCGTCGAAAACGTATTGGTCGAACTACTCCCATTATCAGTCAAGGTCAACCAAAAGTATTTGGAGGGAGTTTAGAGGAATATTTAGAAGCAACAAATCAAGAGATTCCACTCATTATGAAAAGTTGTATCAGGGTTATCAATCTTTATGGTGAGTTACATTTCATTTAACATTCATTTAGTTTTTTTTACCTTTAGGGGTTTGTGAAGTAACTTTTCATACGTAAGTTAGAATAAATTTTTATTTTAATTCCTGAAGCTACTAGGTTCAGAAGGATCAATTTTATACAATTTTTATATTACAATATTTATTTATAGAATATTGTGACCTTAGCCTATTACAAAACATTTTGTACTTATGTTAGCTAAATGAGTAATAATGTAATATGTTTTAACAATTAAAGTAAATTATTAAACATTGAATGTTATACTTTTAATATGCTACATGAAAGTAAACCTTATTTAGTTTTTGTTATTAACATATGCTAATATGGTTTCAACACTTGAGTACTGTAGCATAAGGTATACATTCAAAATTGAATCATTTGGTACAATGTTTAAGAATTAAATTTCTCATAATTTTTACTAATATCTTGAAATCAACCTTCAATATTGTCAATATGCTAGTAATGAGGACTTGTAAACTAACATCCTTTCTATTTTTTGTGTTTCAGGTCTTCACCACCAGGGTATATTTCGTGTATCTGGTTCTCAGGTGGAGATTAATAATTTCAAAGAGACGTTTGAGAGAGGGGAGGATCCGTTATCTGATGTTAATGATGCTTCAGACATCAATTCTGTTGGTGGGGTGTTTAAATTATATCTCAGAGAATTACGAGAACCGTTGTTTCCTATTGTTTATTTTGAACAGTTTATGGAGCTTGCACGTAAGTTAAATTTTTTGCTTTATATTTAAATTCACATTTTTAAGATCAGTGAATGTTTAAAAAGTTTTGTTTTTAATTCATTTTTCATTCTTTGTACTTTGTTTAATAAAAAAGTTTAGTAAATTTTTTAATGTAACTTTAAAAGCTACTACATGTAAAACTCTTCTTTTTAAGTTTCATATGGTTTTAGATTTTTTAATCAATTTTTAGTTACTGCAAGTAAAACTTGTAATATTCATTACTTTCTGTGTTTCTAAACTTATTGAGTCTTTATTTGAAAATTTGAGTGTACTTTTAATTCCAGTAGTAGTGCTATTGACGTAATGTTAAGAGTGTTGTTATTTTTCAGAATTGGATTGTAAGCAAGAGTTTTCCTGTAAACTTCGTGAACTTGTTCAGAGTTTCCCACGTTCCATATTTATTGTGATGAGATATTTATTCGCCTTCCTAAACCAGTAAGTAATCACTATCAGGTTAATTTATTCTGGAGGTTGATGTTAAGTAAAATAATATCCTTATTACCAAATATGTCACTAAAAATAGTTTAAACTTAAAACTATTTATAGTTCTTTATGTTAAGATTCAGTCTTAGTATTTCGTAGTTCCATGCTTCCACAACTACGGGGCACCACCTGCGGCCACTCCTAGTGC